>SJYA01002310.1:312699-341322 GCA_006410615.1 Neotragus moschatus
CCATTTTAAAAATTTATGATCCACTTATACATAGTTATTTTAAATGTGTGCTCACTCTGTCTATTCTATAAGTTTGTGTTATTAAATCTTAGACAACCTAAACTCAGTGGGTACTGCTGATTCTATCCATGAGGCAAGTCCCTTAAACATACTCATTAAAATTTTGATATTTTAACTTAGCAGTTGACTCACTGGAAAAGACTCTGATGCTGGGAGGGATTGGGGGCAGGAGGAGAAGGTATCGACAGAGGATGAGATGGCTGGATGGCATCACTGACTCAATGGACATGAGTCTGAGTGAACTCCAGGAGTTGGTGATGGACAGGGAGGCCTGGAGTGTTGCGATTCATGGGGGTGCAAAAAGTTGGACACAACTGAGCGACTGAACTGAACTGAACTACTCAGAACAAAATGATATAGTAGTTTGTTTTGGAGTGATGTAATTTTTCAGTGAGGAAATATTGATAAGACAGTGTTTTTGAGAGATTGTATTTTTAACATTAGCGGATAATAAGTACAGTGACTGAACAATCTGATTGACCAAGACATTGTTACTATAAAAGAACATTTTCAAAAAACACGTCTGTTTGCAAAACTACTAATGTGACACAAACGCACTTACTGAAAATAAGTATCATGCTAAAACCAAGGTGATTTTCAAAAAAAGGGGTAATGTTTTCATAGATAAACTTTACAATAAAAGAATATTATATCACAAGATAATATCCTGTATGTAGCAGGTGGTTAAGGAGCAAATGAATTACTGACAGATTTCTAATTATAATACACTTTTAGTCTTTCATGATAAACAACAGATGTGTGTTTATGAAAATACATTATTGTAGAATCAGGTCAATGGAGTTTAAATGAAAAAGCCTTAATTTATCTGTACCCCCATTTGAATTCAAGGGGCTGGCCTATTTAAAAGAGCCATCATTTAACGTAACGTGAGTTCAAAGGAGATTTATATAAATAGGCCAATGAATACCTTTTTCACTAATTGTTCAGATAGAAGGAATATGATTTCAGAGTGCAAGCAGACATGGGAGAAAGTAACACATCACGACAAAACAGAGAAGATACAAAAAGAATATTATAAAATGATAGAAAGCTAAATCAAACCAATCTAGTTCCTAAGGATTGATAGTGTATTGAAGCCTTTCACTAATTTTCTTTCTAGCATTTATTGAGTATGATAAATATATTTTGTATCATCAATTATATGAATTTCAATCTTTTGATAAAGAAGGAAAATAACATTTATTTTTGAGTGCAAATCAAGTAACTGAAATAACTTGAACATTGAAGTATTTCTTGTTTGAAAAATTAAAAGGGTGAATTTGGAGTTCAGAGAGTGGTAGCAGATCCATTTTACCATTAAGTATCTGTGAAACATAGCAGTTTCAAAAACTAGCTACATATACTTTCAAACCCAATGATGAGCCATGGAAAGGAAGCAATATTTAAAATCATCACATGCCTTATTTCTTTCTTCTATATTCTTTATTATATGTGTGTATGTATACACACACATACACACACACACAGCATTGTCGTCATCATTCAGTCACTCTGTCATGTCTGACTCTTTGCAACCTCATGGTCTATAGCCTACCAGGCTCCTCTGTCCATGAGATTTTCCAGACAAGCATACTGGTGTGGGTTGCCATTTCCTCCTCCAGAATATATACATAAAATATATGTATATAATATGTATATATAATATATGCATATGTATATAATACATATATGCATAACCATATATATATATTTGTATATATTTTATATATATATTTTTGTATATATTTTATATATATATATACACTATTAGAGAAGGCAATGGTACCCCACTCCAGTACTCTTGCCTGGAAAATATCATGGAATGAGGAGCCTGGTAGGCTGCAGTCCATGGGGTCACTAAGAGTAGGGCATGACTGAGTGACTTCACTTTCACTTTTCACTTTCATGCATTGGAGAAGGAAATGGCAACCCACTCCAGTTTTCTTGCCTGGAGAATCCCAGAGACAGAGGAGCCTAGTGGGCTGCCATCTATGGAGTCGCACAGAGTCAGACACGACTGAAGCGACTTAGCAGCGGCGGCAGCAGCAGCAGCATATATACTATTAATATGTTTTAAGGGAGTGCATTGATACTATCAAAAGATATAGTATTATTTAATGCATTGAACTACTCAGTTAATAAAGGCTAACTTGTCACATTTTTATATATACTTTCTCTATTTTCCATCTACTTTTTTCTATACATTATTTAATCTCTTTGAATTAACACTGTTACAATTTAGTACTAGCACAGCTCAATGAAGGAGATTTTGTTATAGTTTTCCCTCTAATAATATATAACATAAAAATAGTTACATTTGCACATGTAAAATAGCAACCATAATAAAGATTATGGTTGTTGAAAACACTACTGGTTTAAAAGTTTAAAAACTATTAAAAACACTTGAAGAAATTTTTATGCAAAGTTTCAAAAAACAAATAGGATTGAATCTACATCTTTTTTTTCAATTATCTATTGCTATATAGTACACCACTGCATTTTGGTGGGTTAAAAAGACTGTCCATTTCCCTGACAGTATACAGCTTTGTTTTTTTATTGTCACCCTGCTTATTTAACTATATGCAGAGTACATCATACACAATGGTAGGCTGGGTGAATCACAAGCTGGAATCAAGATTCCTGGGAGAAATATCAACAGACTCAGATATGCAGATGGTACCTCTCTAATGGGAGAACGTGAAGAGGAAGGAAGTAAAAAGCCTCTTGATGAGGGTGAAAGAAGAGACTGAAAAAGCTGGCTTGAAACTCAACATTCAAAAAACTAAGATCATGGCATCTGGTTCCATCACTTCATGGCAAATAAAAGGGGAAAAAGTGGAAGTGGTGACAGATTTTCTTTACTTGGGCTCCAAAATCACTGCAGATGGTGTCTATAGCTATGAAATTAAAAGATGTTTGTTCCTTGGAAGGAAAGCTATGATAAACCTAGACAATGCATTAAAAAGCAGAGGCATCACTTTGCCAACAAAGGTCTGTATAGTCAAAGCTATGGTTTTTCCAGTAGTCATGTATGGATGTGAAAGTTGGACCATAAAGAAGNACTATTAAAAACACTTGAAGAAATTTTTATGCAAAGTTTCAAAAAACAAATAGGATTGAATCTACATCTCTTTTTTTCAATTATCTATTGCTATATAGTACACCCCTGCATTTTGATGGATTAAAAAGACTGTCCATTTCCCTGACAGTATATACCTTTGTTTTTTTATTGTCACCCTGCTTATTTAACTATATGCAGAGTATATCATACACAATGGTAGGCTGGGTGAATCACAAGCTGGAATCAAGATTCCTGGGAGAAATATCAACAGACTCAGATATGCAGATGGTACCACTCTAATGGGAGAACGTGAAGAGGAAGGAAGTAAAAAGCCTCTTGATGAGGGTGAAAGAAGAGACTGAAAAAGCTGGCTTGAAACTCAANTCATACACAATGGTAGGCTGGGTGAATCACAAGCTGGAATCAAGATTCCTGGGAGAAATATCAACAGACTCAGATATGCAGATGGTACCACTCTAATGGGAGAACGTGAAGAGGAAGGAAGTAAAAAGCCTCTTGATGAGGGTGAAAGAAAAGACTGAAAAAGCTGGCTTGAAACTCAGCATTCAAAAAACTAAGATCATGGCATCTGGTCCCATCACTTCATGGCAAATAAAAGGGGAAAAAGTGAAAGCAGTGACAGATTTTCTTTACTTGGGCTCCAAAATCACTGCAGATGGTGTCTGTAGCTATGAAATTAAAAGATGTTTGTTCCTTGGAAGGAAAGCTATGATAAACCTAGACAATGCATTTAAAAGCAGAGGCATCATTTTGCCAACAAAGGTCTGTATAGTCAAAGTTATGGTTTTTCCAGTAGTCATGTATGGATGTGAAAGTTGGACCGTAAAGAAGGCTCAGTGCCAAATAACTGATGCTTTCAAATTGTGCTGGAGAAGATTCTTGAGAGTCCCTTGGACTTCAGGGAAATCAAACCACTCAATCTTAAAGGATATCAACCCCAAATTTTCATTAGAAATACTGATGCTGTGGCTGAAGCTCCAATCCTCTAGCCACCTGATGCAAAGAGTTGACTCACTAGAAAAGACCTTGATGCTCGGAAATATTGAAGACAAAAGGAGAAGGGGACAGCAGAGGATGATATGGTTAGATATCATCACCAACTCAATGGACATGAATTTGATCAAACTCTGGGACATATTGGAGGACAGAGGAGCCTGGCGTGCTGCATTTGTATTGCAGTGTCAGATATGACTTAGCAACTGAACAATGATAGCAGCAAAAAACAACCATTTTATGATACTCACCAATTCTGAAGTAAGAATTCAGGCAAGCACAGTAGAGATTCCTTGTCCCTGTTCTCACCATAGTATTTATGAGACCACAGTCTGGAACACTCAAAGGCTGCATGGTCTGAGATACATCAAAGTCAGTTCTCAGTTGGAACTGCCATTCAGAGAGCCTCCAGATGGCTTCTCCATTTAACCCGAGCTTCTCACAGTTATAGAGTCTGGTCTCTAAAAGAGGGAGCCTGAGTGGGACTGTCAACAGAACAAAGAGAAGCTGCATGACCTTTCATAATCTGGTATCAGGAGACCATGGCATTGTTCCTGCTATTTCTGTTGATCAAAGCAGATGCAGTTCCATCCAGATTTAAGTCAAAAATATGTTAAGATGGAAACTGTAGAAGTTTGGAAACATTATCCACCTGTTACATAAATGAGTCAATGGTGATCCCTGTATACTGCTACTATGTTTACTTTGTTGTAGGCTGGGGCCTTCCAGTGCCAAACTCAGATTCTTACAATCCAGCTGTTTTCAAGGGAACCCATGTTAGCAGATATTTTAGGCCATATTGAAACTACTTTGAATATCCCATGAAATTGTCTTCAAATCTGCTAACCATAGATAAGAAAAACTCTGGGGTTGTAAATGACCCCAAGCTACTCCTGTCCTTCAGAATTCTCTGACCTAGAGATTTCCCATGATGTTGTTAATTGACCACCTATAGACAGGTGAGCCCCTTCTCTGATTTTGTTCCCTTGTGGAAGTTACCTTGCCTTTCTCATTTTCTGGATAGTGGCCCCCAGACTCTGACCACTGGCAGGTCTCATGCTGAAAGTTATCAACCCCTCAATCCCACATCCATGTAAACCTGTCAAAATATCACCCAAATAAAGCTTGTTGTATGCTACTGCCTCCTCATGGATGCTATTTTTCCTTCGTTCTTAGTTGCTCAGCTGTGTCTGACTCTTTGCGACCCCATGGTCTGTAGTCCACTGGGCTCCTCTGTCCATGGGGATTCAGCAGGTCCCTTTCCTTTATCAGCTCCCAAGTCCCTCAAACTGCCTATATTTATATGCAAACAAGCCTACCGCAGTGTGTGTGTGTATTGGTAGGAGACACGGACAGCTGTCAGAAAAAACAGACAGATGATTACTCATAGCAAAATGCAGCAGTCAAGAGTCCCAATCCATAGAGAGCAATATGATGGTAGCCAAACCCAAAACTGAGATTCGGAGAGTGTCTAGGGGTTGCTGGTACACCTAACCAACTCCCCTCCAGAAGGAGAGATATCCACTTATTAAATAAGAGATAAGAGATATTCACTTATCTTTTGTACGACAGATTAAAGGGTTCATTACCCTGGGATATAAGCAAATATTTCTAGGAAGGAGAAGGAAAGGACATTAAGGCTCTAAGTCTTTCAGGAAGTTCCTGTTTTTAGAGTCTCTACAGCTGTCAAACTTGTTATGCAAATGTCCTTTCAGTGCCATTTGCTCACAAGGCTTGGTCCATGCAGAAACAGAAGACTTTAGGGGAAATTGTCTCCCAAGAGGGTAGAGGCTCACCTCTTGAGAAAGGGGCCATGCAGGATAGTTGTTTCTGTTCCATGTGTCTAGGACCTTGGCTAGAAAGACATAAGAGCTTGGAATGAGTCCCCTGCCTTGGGCTGCAATCACCTGACGACACCTTTACTCTTCTAGATGGGATGTGATGGCTTTAAAGTCCTACTCATCTTGGATTGTTGATTGGATACATGACTTCTCCATCTGTATTGGACTTCTCANTGGAATGAGTCCCCTGCCTTGGGCTGCAATCACCTGACGACACCTTTACTCTTCTAGATGGGATGTGATAGCTTTAAAGTCCTACTCATCTTGGATTGTTGACTGGATACATGACTTCTCCATCTGTATTGGACTTCTCACACACAGGCTCATTGTTCTTAGGGGGAACTTCTCAATAGATAACTTGCTGCAAGCAAAGCTTTCAAATGAACCAGATAGAAGCTGCGTAACTTTTCATGACCAGCCTTGGAAATCACATAGAATCACTTCTGTTGTACCCATCTAGTTGACACAATCACATGGCTGACTAATGGACTCTGTGTGCATGTGTGTGAAGTTGCTTCAGTCATGTCCAACTCTCTGCAACCTCATGGACTGTAGCCTACCAAGTTCCTCTGTCCATGGGATTCTCCAGGCAAGAATACCGGAGTAAGTTGCCATGCTCTTCTCCAGGGGATCTTTGCAACCCAGGAATCAAACCCAGGTCTACTTCACTGAAGGCAGATTCTTTACTGCTGAGCCACCAGGGAAGCCCAAGAATGGACATAAATCATATCTGTCAATAGAAGAGGCAAAAAATTAAGGCTACATTTTAAAAAGGCCAGTCTTGAAAGATGTTGGGAATATGTGTCAGAAGAAGCATGTGAACAAAAATCCAAAGGTGTATAGGAAAAAACTAGGCAAAAATCACAAGATATGTCAATTAGTTGTTGTTATCCGACTAAAGAACAGGTATTAAAGTTGGAATGTTGGGTAATAAAACATTAAAAGTATACCAAGCAAGTGCTCAATATTCCTGAATGTCAGAATAAGTAGTTGTGTTTCTCTTTTAGGAAATAAAATTTGGTGTGTCAAAATTAGTTATTATAGGAAAAGTGAGAACTTTGTTAGACTATATTTATTTTATAGTTTATATTGGTGGGGAGAAGGAAATTCCCCCCTATCCTTTCAAATTATTCTGGCTGGTCTAAGAATTAAATTGACATGAGAAAGATTAACAGGAGAAAAATCAAACAAACTTTAATAATATGTATACATGGGAACGACCCAGGAAACCTGGGTAAGTCACTAGAATGGCCAAAGCATTCATCTTAAATACCATCTTCAACTAAAGACAAAAGAGGATATCAGGGTAGTCATTTGGGACCCCAAAACAGAGGAAGGCAATTCACATAAAGATGGGACGCAGGAAGAACTCTTATGTTTACTACCTGCAGTTTCCTCATCACACCTAGTCTATATTGTTGGCACAGGACCTTTATCTAAATTATTTTAGGTAGTTAATGAGGTGATAACAAACATTTCCTGAATCTTTTGCTTCTTGAAAACAAATTAATCCTCATGCCAAAGAAGCACATTTTGGGGTGGCAAATCTGTTCCCCTAAACCTATTCACTTATTTATCTTATTATGTATTGAAATTCAGCATAATCTTTCATTATCTCTCTTGGAGCTTTTAATAATTTTTTAAATAAATAAAATGTATATTATTTCTGGAAAACTTTTGAAGAAAACAGTATGTTATATAGCTTATATATCTCTTCAGAAAAAAACAACATTGTAAGTATTCAGCTTAAACGGATAAAATTATAATTGACCACTTATGTATAATTGCCTGCTAATTCAAAGACTGAGAAAAGTTGTTCTTATTCCAGAGATTCATACATAAATAATTTATAATACTCTTCCCAATCAAGAAAGAGATGAACTAATGTATTTTGGAGCCAGAAACCAAGTCAGACACTTCACTTAAAAGCATTAATTGAACTCTAAAATCTACCCCACATACTATTTTCCTCATTTTAAAAGCTGAGAAAATAATTTTATGCATAGAAGTCTTGAGGGACTTATATACAGTCTCCTTTGCCAGTAAGTCGTAGAACCAGAGTTCAAACGCAGGCACCTCCAGGCTAAAGCTTGAGCTTCTCCCATGCCATCCTTTTACATATCATTAGGCAGTTTGGTTGCTTCATATGGTTTCTTTTGTATACTGATGTGTGTTGCCATAAATCAAGTGTAAGATACAGAGTTAAATGCTGAGCTTCTCAGCCCAAGGAAATAGACATTATTTTCTTGCCCTTTCTTATGCTAAGAAGTTACATTCTTTAGAAAAATTCCATCTTTTAAAAATACAAACTGAACACACAAGTGATCTAATTACCTCATTATCTTTCTATACTTTCAGGTATGTCTAGATAAGACAGAGAAATATTTTCAAATAGAAGTTTGAAATATACATTTATGACTCATATTCAGAGAGTCAAAGGGATTTAAGAATAATTTCTGTTTTAGAACCTTTACTTCAGTGAAGAAAGATTAGAAAGAAGTTCATGTAAGAATAGTTTCAAACAGAAGTGAAAATAGCCACACGCAAAAAAATATAAATAGTACAGTAATAAAATCCACTCTAACTAGGTCATTACCATTCAATGAAGTTGGTTAAGCTAGTTTCCTCATTGTAATTTTTATAGTTAAGTTTTTTCCTCTTTTTTTTTTTTTCATCTATCTATCTGGTAATGAAGCCAATGCCTGTGAGTGCTCAGGGAAGCTGTTTTAAAAATTCACTCTTACTTCTTGGCCATAAAATAAAAAGTGTAATATATTCATATAAATAAATAGACTCACATCTGATTTCCTTGCTCATGAAGTTGATGCAGTCGCATAGTGGGATATGTGTTGCTTTATTACGGAAGACACTTTGTCCTGTGATTGCAGAATGATCCATTAGGGCTAAGTGCTTCACATCCTGGATCCCATTGGTGTTGCAGTGTGACTCAGAATCACGCAGCCTGAGTGCAGACGCCAGCAAAGAATGTTGATGATTCTTTGCTGAAAAAGAAGAAAAAAATGAATGCCTTCTATAATCATATGGAAAATAGTATAATAGTATTAAAATATATTAATAATTATTAAAATATATAGTAAAATATAGTATTAAATAGTATTAAAGTATAAAAATAGAGAATCTAAATTTGTCAGGATCTCAGCAAGACCTCTGTGTTTAGGGAATACACCAGGGAAGAAAATGCATGCGAATGTGCAAGTGACTTAAAGGAAGGGAAAATTCACTACTTAAATATCCCCACCCGCAGGACTGCCTTTCTACTTGAGAGATGAAACCACTTGAGAGAAGAACTGTGTTTTCTCTTTTTCCCCCATTATTGTACCTGTAGAAAGGTTAGGTACCTAAGCATAGGCAGAAAGAATGAAAGAGAGGAAAAGAAGTACACACTTTAGATATGTTAATAAAGCATTTCACAGAGANGGGAAAATTCACTACTTAAATATCCCCACCCGCAGGACTGCCTTTCTACTTGAGAGATGAAACCACTTGAGAGAAGAACTGTGTTTTCTCTTTTTCCCCCATTATTGTACCTGTAGAAAGGTTAGGTACCTAAGCATAGGCAGAAAGAATGAAAGAGAGGAAAAGAAGTACACACTTTAGATATGTTAATAAAGCATTTCACAGAGATCTGATTTGGAAGCTGCAGAGTTTATTGTGGTATATTGATATATACAATTCTTCCAGATTTTGGAGACAAAGTGGCATCTTTTTCTTATCTTTTAAGGAAAAAAAAAGGTTTTTTTTTGTGTGTGTGTTTTTAGTTTCTTCTTTAAAAAACTAAAATAAAACCACTTAAGAGAATGAAATCCATGAAGAAAGAACTATGTGGAGGAAGATGAGACACTATTAGTTTATGTTTAAGCTGTCAAAGTTATTCATTTTCCCCTCATTTTACTTTAAAATACAAGATCAATGATATTAGTAGTGACAGTTTGCAGCCCTAATTTTTATCTCAAGTAGAGATTTCACTAACTTTTCTAGGTTAAGGCTGAGGAGGCTTTCTTATTTCATAATAAATGCATGCGTGTTAGCAGAAAATAATAGCTTCTTTCATAATCATAGTCTATTTGTACTTAGGTATAACATCTAAAAATTTTCAGATTACTCATCACTAATTATAATCTTAAGACTTTCAATAGGTAAAAAATATCAAAATAATTTTGATTGGCCCTTGTATACGGAAACAATAAAATTAAAATATAATTAAAGTTATATAACCACATGTTTCACTTCCTATAAATATTCTAATTAGCTATAAGTAGCTTATGCAGGGGACACACATTAAAGAACATTCGAGTATGCAAATATTTGAGTACTTTTTTCAATTGAATGAGATTACATTCTGGAATGTTGACTTTTCTACATCTTACACTTGCATGTTTTACATGTTTTACACGTGCATTTAACCCCTTTAAAGGTTAAATCTTAATTTTCTTATACCAGAAGAGCCATGTACGAAATCTCTCTGGNTATATATATTTCAGTGAAATTTAATAAATTGATATTTTGGCAATATATATTTTTTCTGTGAGTTTGTTTGCTAAAAATAATTTCTGATAAATTCAGAATATATTGATAAGAATGAATTTATACTTCTGTAGATCTCACCATTTATCAACAATTCTCAATACTGGTTGCTTAATAAAGACTTCTAGGGAATAATCAATAGTAACAACAGTTCTGTCTAAACCCTACTCAGCGGTCAATTAAGAATGTATGAATACGGATCTTAAATCTAGTCGTTTAAAGCAGTCTATTTAATTTTAATATTTGTCATAGCTATGAACCACTTCCCTAGTCAACTATGAGTCTGTTAATACATTTTTGCCCAGTGAGCTCCACTAAAGTATTCAACCAGACTCTAAGAAGCACCTCTTGTGTCATATTCTTTATTTAAAAAATAATGCTTGTTAAACATTTTTTCTTTTCTTTTTTTTTTTTTGCTGTGGCAATGTGTGTAACTAGAAACTTGCATATGTGGGGCTTTTAACGCATGGCTTTTCACTTTATTGCTCACTAGTCTGTGAGTCATCTGTGGCCTCAAGGTCCGCCATGGGGTCAGTTAGACTACAGTCCAGGCAATGCTTAAGACTTGTCCACACTTGTCATATTCTATGAGCCATGCTGAAGGAACAGTGGCTCCTTATGGAATAGGCTAGAAGAAAAAGAGGGCTGGCAGAACTCACATGTCTTTTAAGACACGCTCAGAAATAGTGCTTTGTCATTCTGTCTGCACTTGATTGGACAAATAAATTTAATGGACAAATCCAGCAGTCTGTGAGGCAAGGGCATATACTCCATTCATATGGAAAACATGGCAAAGTCAGGGAGCAGAGGAGAGGTTTGGAATGCACACCACTACTTACCACTGTGCTCATAGATATACTAACAACAAGTTGTATTTGCTGCACCTGGAAAAAAACAATGCAAAAATAATTTTATTTTGCAACAAGTTTTTTACATCTTGATGAAGACTTGATGGCTTTCTTATTTTTAACACAGATTTGACTAAAGTTAGCTTACTATGTAGTATTCACTGAATAGGAGAGTATTTTGATTTCTTTTCTTGGATAATTAAGTATATAACCCTAAATAAGCTTTTATTTTTATGCTTTAGATTGGAACTTGAATTGCAATGTAAAAATATGTGTTACATATACTTCTCATAATGGTATTGAAGATTTAAAAAATATAAATATATTCCAGTGAAATGAATGCTCTATTAATTTATAGAATTTTCATTTACAAGCATATATTGTAAAGATTCTATATTGATTATTGTTCTGCATGTTTGTCAAAATTTTGAAGAGTCCTTTTATATCCTAATGTAGAGAAGTATAGGTAAAGCAGACTTGCTGCTGTATTTCTACTAGATTGAGAAGTATCCAGGCATATTTCTGCATTAAATATTGAAAAGTAGAAAATTAGAATCAGTCTTCAAGAACAGAGTTTATTATTATATATTAGAAGTTAATTTATTTGTCCAAATGTCTGATGCATCCATTTCCTCTTGCCATGTGCTATGAAGTTACTGCGCTAAAACTTCTGCTGACACAGTTTTAAAGAATCACCAAAAGAAATAAATTTTTGTATCAATTTCACAGAAAAGTGAGAGACTGAACACTTAATCAAGCAGTAGAAGATAGTATAAAATGCTAAAAAAGTTCAAGTGGACATTCTTTTCTACTTTTTAAAACAACTATCACCCAAAGAAGGATTCCTTCAGTTTTGAAACCTATTGAGTTATATCTGTTTAGACCTACTAAAGAAAGCAAAAAGTTAATTATATTCTAATTTCCAACTCCCATGGAAAGTTTATAATTCAGATACCAGCAAAAAGTTAAAATAATTTGAAGTGGTCAGCAAAGAGCTTATTGTTGATTATTGTTATCAATCTACAACTAACACGTGAGAAATCATATCACATAAAGTAACAAAAAGATTAGCTCAAATGAACAGACTAAAGAAACATTGAAGAATACCAAGGTATTCTGCACATTTCAGTGGACAGATTTTGATATTGACTTGGCAATTACTACTAAACTGAAGGGGTTTCTCAGGTGGCCCAGTGGTAAAAACTGCCTGCATTGCAGGAGACAATTGGTTTGATCCCTGAGTTGGGAAGAACCAATGGAGAAGGAAATAATGGTTCACTCCAGTGTTCTTGCCTGCATGTGAATATGCCTTATTCAAAGAAAGTTACTATTTAATATAAGATATTATTATAATAAAGTTTATTATAATACAAGTCACCATTATTTACCATATAACAATCCTATGGGCAATTTATCTTAACAAATTAAGTGAAATTTCAGAACTTGTCAATATTTCCTAAAAAAATTTGAAGATATCTTGGTCCATTTTAAAACTACATCTTTATTTGTGTCCAATGAAATCTAGAGTATAAAAATTATGGTTGGAATGTAAAATATGGAAACAGCAAGGCAGATTATATTACAAAATTTTTCTTTGTTTCCTGTCTTTCTGTTTTTCACATTTCTTCAATTTACTTTCCATTTTTGTTTCCCCTTCCTTTCTTTTCCCCTCTATTTTCCTCATTCTTTGATAAAATCACTAAAAATATTAAATCTCCTATAGAATAATAATTGCTGTGTTGAATAGACATAGTCAGCCACCATGTCTGACAGACTTACATTCTCTTCCTCAAATAATTTGAGGCTTCCCTTGTAAGCCATTGGAAATGTTAAAAACTTCTGCTGAAAAAATCTGTTATATAATAACTTTGCTGGGAAATACAGAAAATAAGCAAAGTTCAAAGAAATAGGAATTTGCTATACCATGAATAGNGCATAGTCAGCCACCATGTCTGACAGACTTACATTCTCTACCTCAAATAATTTCTGAGGCTTCCCTTGTAAGCCATTGGAAATGTTAAAAACTTCCGCTGAAAAAATCTGTTATATAATAATAACTTTGCTGGGAAATACAGAAAATAAGCAAAGTTCAAAGAAATAGGAATATGCTATACCATGAATAGAAGATTTTCAGGGAAAGTAGGAAAAAAGGATTCTAAGATTATAAGATCTGATTACAACATTTAACAGACGAGAACAAAGGGTCAGGAAAGGCACATGCCTTGACTGAAACCATATGGTAGAAAGGAACTCAAAATAATGACCCTGGCCTCAAATTTAAGCATAAATTTTAGATAGATAGAATCTTTAAAAAAGTTTCCCATGGCATATTATGACAATATCAAATGTTTTATATATGGGTGTCACTGTAAAATTAGATATCTATATTTAGATATTTTATTATAGTTAGATGGTTATACTATTTCCTAGGAATTTGGAGTTATCTGCCAGATCCTCTTTTCTACCCATCCAATGATATTGGGGGAAAATGTGACATTTTACGATCTTGCCTGAAATATTACTTTTATCCATGTTTCTCATATCAGAACAAGTGCCATAAATCCATCAGGTTGCATAAGGGACTGGGGAGTTTATGCTTCCTAACTGCTCATAGGGAAATGCATTAATTGGTGAGCACATAGGAATAACATAAACCAAATTTAGCACATAGGCTTTAGGAACTCAAAAAATGAGTTTTGAATAGAGAAACAGGTTAACAATAAAGGGATGACAAAATTTGTACTACGAAAACACTGACAAAAAGAAAGCTAGAGTAGCTGTATTGATTTAAGGAAAAGCATACTTCAGAAAAATGAAGATTATCAGGAATAAAGAAGAATATGATGATAAAGTAGTTAATTCTCTATTTCTATAAAGAAGAATTCTAACATATCTAGAAGAAACATAGGAGGAATTTTGGACTTGGTGGTGAGTTTTCAGCTACAATGCCAAAAGCATATTCCATGAATAAAAAATGTTGGATTTTATTAAAATTAAATTATTTAAAATTAAATTATCTGTTATAATTAAATTTATTAAAATTAAAAACTTTTTCCCTGAAAAAGATACTGTCAAGCAAATGAAAAGATGAGTCATTCCCTGGGAGGAAATAATTGTGAATCACATACTGGATAAGGAACATGTATACAGAATTTCCAAAGAACTCTTCAAACTCAACAGTGATACAAGCTAATAAGATTTATGAGTGGGGAAGAACAGACACATCCCCCATAAGGAAGACTTAAAAAGAAAAACATTGTATAAACAATCCTCCTAAAAAATTGCGTAGCTCCAAGTTCCTTAATGTAAACTTCACATAGTTATTTCTTTTAAAGAGTGGGACACAGGATAAAAAAATTAACTGTACAGTGGGAAAAAAAACCTGAGAAACCCTACCTTTCCCAGGGGATCATGGTCAACACGATAATAATAATATCAGTAGTTTGTATTTTTGTGATGATGTAATGTTGCAGTATTTTATCTGAGTGGTCTCCCTCCCCAAACACATAACTCCAGTCTAATCATGAGAAAAAAATATCAGAAAAAAATCCAGTTGAGGGAAACCTACAAAATACCTGAGTCATGTTCTTCCAAATTGTCAAGATCATNCGATAATAATAATATCAGTAGTTTGTATTTTTGTGATGATGTAATGTTGCAGTATTTTATCTGAGTGGTCTCCCTCCCCAAACACATAACTCCAGTCTAATCATGAGAAAAAAATATCAGAAAAAAATCCAGTTGAGGGAAACCTACAAAATACCTGAGTCATGTTCTTCCAAATTGTCAAGATCATCAAAATAACGAATGTCTGAGATACTGTCACAATCTACAAGTGCCTAAGGAGACATGAAGGCTAACTATGTAATGTGATATTTGAATTGAACGTCTGGAACAGAAAAGGGAAATTAGATATAAACCAAGGAAATCTGAATAAAGTACAGGTTTTATTTAATAATTCTTAATCAATTATGGATTAAGATTGATGCACTTGTTCTGATAAATGTACCATATTCATGTAGGTTGTTCACCATCAGAGAAAGCGTGTTGGGTATATGGGAGCACCATCTACAATCTTTGCATTATTTCTGTAAGTCTAAAACTATTTTAAAGTATATTTCTATATCTGTATCTACTTAAAAGCTTGAAATAGATCAACCAAATGATTTTCCCTGAAATTGTGACATTTTATATCTTCACAGGTCTTAGAATACCCACTTCCTCACAAACTATGAGCATTTGGATATCATATCTTTAAAATTTTGGTCAGCATGGCAAAAATGTATCAGCTAATCAATCTGTATGTGCCTTTTTTTTTTCTTATGTACATTTGAAATTTCATTTCACTTTCTATTCATATAGTAGCCATTCCAAGAATTGCAGCCTGTTTAGTTAACTACTCTCTTTCCAAGGAACTGCACTGTGTCTAT
This sequence comes from Neotragus moschatus, assembly GCA_006410615.1. Taxonomy (NCBI): domain Eukaryota; kingdom Metazoa; phylum Chordata; class Mammalia; order Artiodactyla; family Bovidae; genus Neotragus; species Neotragus moschatus. The sequence continues at coordinate 328,499 of SJYA01002310.1, forward strand.
ATCCTAAAGCCACTGTCTATATTCTCATTTGGTTTTAACACACATCTCCAAAATGGTGTTTTTAACTATAAAACCACTAGGCATTCCCGCTGTCCCTGAGAGATTCTACTGTATTCACCCATGATACTGAACTTTTTAACGACTCTGGTGTGAATAGGATCTAAATTCATTACATTCCCTTGGATAATGGTCCAGATTGCAGTTCAGCCAAGTGAACTTCTGGGTAATTCCCTATTTTCACCTACTGACTTTTCATGTTCTTGCTTGCTTTTCAGTAAAAATTGCACACAATATACCTCTGTCTCTATTACTATACATATATGCGTCTGTGTATAATTTTATGCCCTTAATTTCAAATATTTTTCTACAGATTCTACTTCACACAGTGCATCAGTTTTTTAATGCAGTGTTACTCAGTCTGTCACTTTCTACATTATATCCGTTTAGAGATACTCTTTGAGTTAAATATTTATTTTTGTTAATTTAAGTCATTTATATTTCTTATCTAAACAACTTATAAAGCAGTTTGACAGATAGACTGACTCATTGGAAAAGACCCTGATGCTGGGAAAGATTGAAGGCTGGAGGAGACGGGGATGACAGAGGATAAGATGGTTAGATGGCATCAGCACCTTGATGGACATAAGTTTGAGTAAGCTCCGGGAGTTGGTGATGGACAGGGAAGCCTGGCATGCTACAGTCCATGGAGTCACAAAAGCTGGACATGACTGAGCAACTGAACTGACAAAATTTATTTTTGTTGGCTGCCTACCATTTCAGCATCACTCAACAGATTTTCACATCTAAAGATACCAAAAACAAAGTTGTGATTGTTGTGAAACTCTGCCAAAGAGAACTTTGTTAAATAAGAGAAAATGATGCTGTTATGTCATTCTCAAGTTGAAAACTGCCTTTTGCTTGTCTTGAAAAAGCCTTTTGCAGCTGAAACAAAGTGTCACTTTCCCAGGGTAGGGATAGAGTAGGGAACAGTAAGACAGGTTGTATAACCATCATTTTCAAACTCTCACTATACAAAAGATTATAGAACTGATGCAGCTTTCTTGGTCCTCTAGTTAAGAAACATTTGCTGATCTCATATACGCAATCTTGATCAGAATAATAAACATATCAATATAGAAATTAAATTCCAATATAATTTCTTTCAGAGAAAAATATTTAGTTATGTACCAACAGTAATATAAGATAAATAATTTTATTTCAGATGGGTNACTATACAAAAGATTATAGAACTGATGCAGCTTTCTTGGTCCTCTAGTTAAGAAACATTTGCTGATCTCATATACGCAATCTTGATCAGAATAATAAACATATCAATATAGAAATTAAATTCCAATATAATTTCTTTCAGAGAAAAATATTTAGTTATGTACCAACAGTAATATAAGATAAATAATTTTATTTCAGATGGGTAATAACTGGATTTTATCTAAACTGTTTGAAAGCAGAATGTATGAAAGCTACTTCTATAAATGTTGATATGTCTCCTACACCATCAAAAGTTAAGGAATAAGAAGGATATAGTCTACATAATAAGCTTAGATGTATTTGAGTTTGAGTAAATATTTATAATGTCAACTTTAATTTTTGTTGGATAGTCTTTTTCAAATTTGTATTTAACCCTGTTTCTACATCAATCATTCCTCTTGAGACTATTCCATAAGCCAGTATGTATGTGGTGTTTGCATTTGGTATAAAAAAACAGATACTACTACTGACAAAGATTCATGTACATGTGAAGTTATTGTAGGCTCTCGGTATGGTAGGAAAATTTTCATTAAACAAATAACTTAGGGGGAAAATTACTATTTGAAAGAAATGAGAACCATCTCTAATTTATTATATCCATAATATATTATTATCATATATCCATAATAATAGAAAGAAAATAGTAATCAGTCCCAGCATCTAAAAACTGAACATAATGTTTTGCTCAAAAAAGTAAAAAAAAGTAGTATGAGAAATAGGTAGAAAAGAAAAGACCAAATAAATATAGTGTGAAATATGTGATTAATCTGTTATATACATGAAAAATACTCATGTCATCAAAATACAGATGAAGAAACAAACTTGACCCATAGATTTGAGATGATAGTAAAATGAGGGGTCTTTTGAAACCTATAATGACACCTTGCATTTCTTCATTTCAGACCCTTTTAGGCTTTTTCTCTCTTAAATGGAGTAGAGGAAAGTAGAGAAAAAATTACTTGATGTTTTCATATTATTCTTCAAATAAATTTTAGATAGTAGAATGAACTGAAAATGGAAATGTATTTAATTATCAGAGTTAAATAAAGGATTATCACGGAGAAAGTAAATTATGCATGGGATGAGAATAACCCTGAAAGGGAAGGAGAATCTATGCCCCCAAATATCTCATATATAAAAAATGGATCTCGGTGACTATCTGATGTGTAATGCATTTTGGGTGGCCAAAAATGCATAGTTGTAACTAATGATTTAGTTTTGCAGTTATTTGTAAAGAGAGGTCCTTTCTGTTGATTTGAGTATTTTCTACTGTCTCCATTTTGGAGAAACGAGACCCCATTTAATTCAGTGTGTGTGTGTGTGTGTGTGTGTGTGTGTGTGTGCGCGCGCGCATACATGCATGTAGCTGTTTACCTTTAAGACTGTCTTGTTTCCTTTATAATTCTTTATTTGAATTTCAACTCTAATCTTCAGTGGCAAACAATTTGTTGAAATATAACAGAAGTGAAGTTTAAAATATAATATTGTATGTAGTAAATTCTGACATTTTACTAAATTTTACTTATTTTCAGGAGCCTGGACTATTCCTACTTTGTTTGCATTCACCTGATATAAATCAAATCCATTCATATCTTTAATTTCTTTCTCAAGTATACTTTCTGATGGTTTAAAGCTTCCATTCATATACATTTTAACAATTTAGACAACTTAGTCCCAATGTGTAGTTTCTTATGTTGTATAACTGTTGCTGCTGCTAAGTTGCTTCAGTTGTGTCCGACTCTGTGAGACCCCATAGACGGCAGCCCACTAGGCTCCTCTGTCCCTGGGATTCTCCAGGCAAGAATACTGGAGTGGGTTGCCATTTCCTTCTCCAATGCATGAAAGTGAAAAGTGAAAGTGAAGTCGCTCAGTCATGCCCACCTCTTNTGCTAAGTTGCTTCAGTTGTGTCCGACTCTGTGAGACCCCATAGACGGCAGCCCACTAGGCTCCTCTGTCCCTGGGATTCTCCAGGCAAGAATACTGGAGTGGGTTGCCATTTCCTTCTCCAATGCATGAAAGTGAAAAGTGAAAGTGAAGTCGCTCAGTCATGCCCAACTTTTAGCGACTCCATGGACTGCAGCCCTCCAGGCTCCCCTGACCATGGGATTTTCCAGGCAAGAGTACTGGAGTGGGGTGCCATTGCCTTAACTGTTAGAAAAGCAAAATTTCCAATTTTGTGGGGTGTGTGTGTGTGTGTGTGTGTGTGTATGTATGTGTGTGTGAGAGAGAGAGAGAGAGAGAGATGCCTTCATGTTCTGCTCCTAGTTGTAAAATCTCTGCAGTGGGTTAAAAGGTTAAAGTTCATTAAGTTTTTCACTTAACAAATCTAATGGGTTTGTGGATTAATTGGAGAAATAATTACTCCAATTGTGCTCCAGAGAGATGNAGAGAGAGAGATGCCTTCATGTTCTGCTCCTAGTTGTAAAATCTCTGCAGTGGGTTAAAAGGTTAAAGTTCATTAAGTTTTTCACTTAACAAATCTAATGGGTTTGTGGATTAATTGGAGAAATAATTACTCCAATTGTGCTCCAGAGAGATGTGGCTTTCAGATACAGCATTATTTAAGCCAGACTATAATACATTTCCATCTAGGTCATCTGGAGAGGACAAAGTCCTAGTTGGTAATGGTTTTGGAAATTATAATTATATTTGATTATAATTATATATAATACAGTTATAATTTCCTTTACTTGACTATGGTGACTTTAAAGGCTTCAGCTCACTGCTTCTGTCTGGACTCTGCATCATTAGACATGTCACTGCTCTGAATTATGTAGCCACCATTATGTAGGGTTATCCAAAATCATACATAGTTACATCATCGGTAGTCAATTGCTGGTTAGTAGAAAATGCTGCTTTCAAAAAAGGCATTCAGGAACCCATGTTCTTTTCATTTTGAGCTCTGCCATCATCTATGGCATGATCTTTTCCTACATTTACCCAAAGATGGAGAAAAATACAGAATGCATGGCTCTCTGCCAGGTTTCTATTGACTAAGCCTGGACGTGGTATAGTCACTTCTGCAGACATTTGGTTGCAGAATTTGGTAATGTGACCTCATCAAACTGTAAGAATAATTGGGAAATGCACTGCTGACTATATGCACAAGTAGAAAAGGAAACTGATGGTAGCAGATGCATAGTAATCTCTGGCTCAGAATTGACTTAAAAGCTTGTAAACTTTACCACCTCAGAGTTTAAGTCCTCACAAATTTTACATATAATTAGATTCAGTCACAGAGAGATTGATTAATAGAAGACATATCTTTTGGATGTGGTATCAGAAAGAATTTAATTGTAACTGCTTTTAAAGAAAGATCACACTGTAAACTAAAATCCCACAGTTGTGATAAATTTTATTTTTGACAGTTTCTAGAATTTTCATCTTTCTTCCCCATTTGTCTTATTACACTCACAGTGTTCGTTTGCTTCTTCCACTTTCTGTGAATTTTCTCTGTTTCATATCACCTCTGTTTGTGTGTAACATAGTCTGTCCCTCCTTTAGCCCTTAACATATGCTTAGATGCCTCTTTTCAGCAGGAAGAGGGAGGATTCTTAAATTTTTCTATTCATCTTGAAATCTTAAGAATAATTTTGTCCTTTTAAAACAAGTTTTTGTCTCTTATTTTCCTTTGTGTCTGATACCAATAAGCATTAATTTATTAAACTTGAGTATCCATTTTTCATTAGTTTTAAGAACTACAAGTTATATTTTAAAAATCTGACTACTCTTATATTGTGAAGAGAGCACACACACACATACAATTGAATGACAAGTAAGGGGTCTGATATTTGGTTTATTGTATCTGAAATTGGTACAGTGCCGTTAGAAATAATTAAATAACAATAATGTGAAATTATTTTCACATTTAGATTTTTCTCAGTCTTGAAACTTTTGGTCTATTTTGCTTTATTTTGACCACATTTTAGCATATAAATTATAATAAAATCATTTTCAAAAATATATAGATTCTTTCTTTAGGAAAATAGATATGCTCAGGCTTCATTTAAATTGTTGTTCAGTCACTATGTTATATCCCACTCTTTGTGACCTCATGGANCTTTTGGTCTATTTTGCTTTATTTTGACCACATTTTAGCATATAAATTATAATAAAATCATTTTCAAAAATATATAGATTCTTTCTTTAGGAAAATAGATATGCTCAGGCTTCATTTAAATTGTTGTTCAGTCACTATGTTATATCCCACTCTTTGTGACCTCATGGACAGCAGCATGCCAGGCTTCCCTGTCCTTCACTATCTCCCAAGTTTGCTTAAACTCATGTCCGTTGAGTCATGATGCATTCCAACTATATCATCCTCTGTCATTCCCTTCTCCTCCTGCCTTCTATCTTTCCTGGCATCAGGGTCTTTTCTAGTGAGTAGGCTCTTCATACCCGGTGGCCACAGGATTGGAGCTTCAGTATCAGTCCTTCCAATTAATATTCAGGGTTGACTTTCTTTTGGATTGATTGACCTCCTTGCTGTGGAATCTTGGGAATCTCAAGAGTCCTCTCCAGCATCACAATTCAAAATCATCAATTCTTTAGTGCTCAGCCTTCTTTATGGTCCAATTTTCACATGACTACTGGAAAAACTACAGCTTTGACTATGCACACCTTTGTCAGCAAAGTGATGTCTCTGCTTTTTTATACTCTTGTCTAGGTTTCTCATAACTTTTCTTCCAAGGAGTAAACATCCTTAATTTCATGGGTGCAGTCATCATCTGCAGTGATTTTGGAGCCCAAGAAAATAAAATCCATCACTGTTCCCAATATTTCCACACCTATTTGCCATGAAGTGATGGGACCAAGTGACATAATCTTCTTTTTTTGAATGTTGAGTTTTAAGCCAGGTTTTTCACTTTCCTCTTTCAATCTGATCAAGAGATTCTTTGGTTCCTCTTCATTGTATACCACTAAAGTGGTATGTCATCTGCTTATCTGCGGTTATTGGTATTGCTCTCAGCAATCTTGATTCTAGCTTGTGATTCATACAGCTTGGCATTTCACATGATGTACTCTGCATATAAGTTAAATAAGCAGAGTGAAAATATATAGCCTTAACATACTCCTTTCCCAATTTTGAACCAGTCTATTGTTCCATGTCCTTTCTAACTGTTGCTTCTTGTCCTGCATACAGCCTTCTCAGGGAACAGGTAAGGTGGTCTGCTATTTCCGTCTATTTAAGAATTTTCTACAGTTTGTTGTGATCTACATAGTCGAAGCCTTTAGTGTGATGAAGCAGAATCCCTTTGCTTTTTCTGTGATCCAACGAATATTGACAATTTGATCTCTGTTTCCTTTGCCTTCTTTTGTAAGATACCTGAAGATATACTGCCAAATATTCCACAAAGATATCTGGATCTGTATTGCCAAATATACTTATTTATAGATGTTTTGAGATGAGAAATTACTTCTCCAAGATCTTTTACATCTATAGCATTCACTTCCACAGTANACAATTTGATCTCTGTTTCCTTTGCCTTCTTTTGTAAGATACCTGAAGATATACTGCCAAATATTCCACAAAGATATCTGGATCTGTATTGCCAAATATACTTATTTATAGATGTTTTGAGATGAGAAATTACTTCTCCAAGATCTTTTACATCTATAGCATTCACTTCCACAGTAATCAGTCCTGGAGAATTGAACTAGCCAAGTGGTAATTGTGTCATAGACTTTAAAACACATCAGTTTTTTCCCCTAGAGATGTACTAACCACATCATTTAGTCTCCTTCTGAAAAAACTCTTTCTTTATGAAATAACAAAATGTGTGAGCCTTCTGACATCACCTGCAACTGCTTGAGATAGTCTAACAATGTGACTGTTGTCCTAGTTAGGATGTGAAATTGTTACTGTCCAAATAGTTGCTCCTGGAAATGTCCCTTCTTCAGAGTTTCTAGTAGTTTAAACTCTGAAAGAAGAGAGTTATTCATTTCTCTTCCTGAAAAAATTGGCCTAGTTGTTATAGTAGAGACTATATCACTTTCCAATTAATGATCAATTGATACAGGATATTAAAATCACATGCATGTGTGTGGTCACATAAAGACACATATGCTCTATAGTTTTAACCTAAAGTATATCCTTAAAACACATGGCATTGAATACCTATTGGTAGCAAATAACTCTTAGAACCCCAAAAGGCCTTTCCAAGTAGAATCCAAGGTGGATTCTGAAAGTCCTTTGTGGGAAGAAGTAAAGAAGATTCTTAGTACAAGGAATAGAGCAGTGAAGGAAAGATAGACTGATCTCAAGCCAGGGCTGTAACTCTTTCAACACTGTATCAGTGACTTGTGTGAATATAGAAAATCATTGCCACTAATTTTATTGATACTGAGAGTTGCATAACTGGGTAACACTAAGATAAATGATGTTACTGAGGGTCAAATGGTTAACCATTTTGCACATACTCGAGGTTTTATGCTTAATCATTTGTAGAGAGGGAATTAGAAGTCAGATATCCTTGTTTCTAATTCATTTGTCTTTCCATGATACCATACTATGGTATAACAAAGCTTAATTGTACATGAGATGACATATTTCAATAAATGATATTTAGAGTCCATTTAAACTCAGACTTGTATAAAGATAACTAACAATCATGGTTTAATACTCTCATTGTCAAAGGATTTATGTAGTATACACACTAAACTAAAGCTGAGTAAATGCCAATCTATAATTCTTATATAAGCTATAAGGTATGGTTATTTTATTAATAAAGCATATAATAAATTTTAAATACTTCTCTGCCATAAAAAAATAACATTAAAAAATTCATTAGCTCAAATTCCAGGAACCCTTTATATATTGACTTGAATGATAAGCATCACACTGTCAACAGAAGCAAGTTATATGAGAAAGACACTGTGACATCCTGTAAACACCCCTTGTCATACAACTCTGTTTGAATTTCTGAAGCATTTGAACTGATAATATTTATTCACCATGGTGGAAAATTATCAGAATACAATCTGGCACCATTACTGGCAGGAGATAATCCAAGAATCAAAACTTTAGCATTTCATTTCAAGTAAAAATATAGTTTTAAGAATTTTATTGATTCTTTTAATCCCATTTCACACTAGAAATATTGTTAAAGTGATTCTGTGATCCTGTTTGACTGCCATTTGCCTCACAGCAGAAGAATAACTGCAGTGGTCTATTAATAACTGAATAGACTTGGAAATGCATTGTACTATCAAATTTAATAAATGGAGTAATGATTTTAAAAACACTGGTGACCATATTTCATAATACCATTATCATAGCAATGTTTTAGTTACATGCCAAGTTAGATTAGATTTTCACAGTAAAAAATTATTAAGTCGTGCAATCAGCAAATAGAGCACTAACTTATAGTGTCATTAAAAAAAAATACAAACTCACATAAACTGTGCAAGCTGCACTAAGAAGAAGCACATTGTTCATAATATTCTTATAGGTCAATAGCTACACATAGGTGGTTGAAATTCATGTACTCAGACAGCAACAATACAGCAAGGCATCCATAACAAAAACCACATTTGAAATCCTTACAAACCACCCATTGGGGAAAATAAAGCTAACTGAATACTGGTCTGGGTTTAATTGTGTCCCTCGCTTCCCTGGTGGCTCAGACAGTAAAGAAACTGACCTCAATGCAGAAGACTCAGCTTCAAACTCTGGGTCAGGAAGATCCCCTGGAGAAAGGAATGGTAACCCACTCCAGTATCCTTGCCTGGGAAATCCCATGGACAAAGGAGCCTGGTGGGCTAGAGTTCATGGGGCTGCAAAGAGTTGAACATGACTGATCAACTAACACTTTTACTTTAACTCCCAAAGTCACAGGTTTAAGTCCTAACCTCAATGTGACTGCAAAAACATGTGACAAAATAAATTATATCCATATATGATTCCAAAAATACTTATAAATTACATAGATGTATAAATGTTGGATATATAAGACATAACTTTTTTGATTACTAAAGAATATTTACAGTTAAAGATCTTCTATGACAAATATGACTACATAATTTTATTAATTTTGACATCTGTCTAGACTATAAATCCTTCCCAAATACACATTTTAAGCTTTATCAAATATGATGAAATGAGTTGCCATAAAGTAATCTATTCTTGTTCTATGTTATCAAAATTTGTTTTGAAGTTTTATAAGAGACAGGCAATTGTTTTTTGAAAAAAAGTAAAATCTCATTCAGATGAGAAAAAATGCTGCTATAGATTATTAGTAGTTAGTACTACAGAAAGGATGATGAATCAGAAAATGAAGATTTCAAGTCATATTTAAAATTAGAAAAATAAGAAGGAAGTTAGGAAATTAAATGAAAATTTGGGGCCAGAAGTGTCGAGATTGATTGACCTATCTTTATCGCCAAACTATATGCCATTCAACTATCTGTAAATGTAATCTTGAATATAAAATTGATCATAATATTTTTATTAAACTCATATGGTTTTTTTGATATGTTTTGCATTTGTTTTTATGGGCCAGTTTCTGGTGTATGCAGTCATTTGATGAGAGGCAGTTTTTCAGATTATATTACCCATTTATTTTTAATTTATTCAGCAAATATATTTAATCCCACATGGCAAGCAGAGTATCATTTTGAGGATAGAGAACAAAACAGACGTGTTTATCTCTCTCATATAGCTTTCTCTTCAATAAGAAGACTAATTAAGTTATTGATTGGTAAGTGTACTGTTTAAAATTGAAAGAAGTATTATAAGGGAAAATTAAAATACTGAAATTTAGCCATGCAAAGAATAATTTAGAGACAATTCATTTTTCCTGAAAAATTATAAAATATTTTTTTTACTATTTCATATATACTTGTCTTAATGATTAGTAAATATTTACCCTCTACTAACTTTATTATTTAAAACAATATTTGAAATATTTTTCCTCTTTTGTTAAGTTACTCCATAGGTGCATTATCAGCCTGAAAATATCATGCAATCTCCAGTTATGCCCAAATTACATTAAGGGATAGTTATAGTAGATTTTAAATAAATGTCTTAGATTAAAATAATGGAGTTGCAAAGTTGGCTCAGATTGTAAAGAATCTGCTTGCAATGTAGAACTCTGTTCAATTCCTGGGTTGGAGAGATCTCCAGGAGAATGGAATGGCAACCCACTCAAGTATTCTTGCCTGAAAAATCCCATGGACAGAGGAGCCTAGTAGGCTACAATCCAAAGGAATTGCAAAGAGTCAGATGAGACTGGTACTTTTTTTTTCCCCAAACATAAATATGCTGCTGCTAAGTTGCTTCAGTCATGTCTGACTCTGTGTGATCCCATAGACGGCAGCCCACCAGGCTTCCCCATCCCTGGGATTCTCCAGGCAAGAACACTGGAGTGGGTTGCCATTTCCTTCTCCAGTGCATGAAAGTGAAAACTGAAAGTGAAGTCATCCAGTCGTGTCTGACTCTTAGCGACCCCATGGACTGCAGCCCACCAGGCTCCTCCATCCATGAGATTTTCCAGACAAGAGTACTGGAGTGGATTGCCATTGCCTTTTCCATACAATTGAACTTTAACATTAGTCATCTATAGAAATACATTTAAACTTTATTGAAAATCTTATATTCAATTCTAATCTATTCAAAATGTTTGTGTGACTTTACTTTTGGTCCAAAAATAAAATATGGGATTAATGCACCAGAAAATTGATCTTCTGTTGATGCTACAGTTAATGATAAACCAATTACACAGAAAAGAAAGCATAAATTGTACTGTACAATCATTTTAAAAGCAGAAATTAAAGATGATATATATATATTTAAAATACATATGAACTGAGGTGTATAACTATCTTTTAGATAAAGGGGGGTTTCCCAGGTGGCTTAGTGGTAAAGAGTCTGCCTGCAAATGCAAGAGTCACAGGAGACTTGAATTTGATCCGTGGGTTGAGAAGATGATCTGGAAGAAGAAACAGCAACCCATTCTAGTATGCGTGACTAGAAAATTCTATGGACAGAGGAGCTTGGTAGGCTGTAGTCCATTGTGTCATGAAGAGTTTTGTTGATTAATCTGTATAATTTAAATAAAAGCTAATTTACCTGTATTATCAGTTTTTAATATGAAGAGTAATTTACAGATCTAGATAAAATAAAACAATAATGTTTATTGTAAGTCTAATGAAAGGTTCATGTCATTTTCAAAAATCTTTGCTAAGTATTTTTGCTGTTCACTGAATTTTCCTGGTTAATGAGAAACTGAGTTAACTACCAACTGCTCATTTCAACCCAGATTTCACACCAGAAATAAGAAAAGACATTTGCCTCCTAGATACTTACCAATTTCATTAGAAGTGATGGATATTTTTGTAGAATAGAGATTCTTAGGCGATGAAAAATACTGATTGCTTCTCCTTTCTAATATAGCAATAGTTCATGTCTTGGAACTAGTTCTATTGTCAAAGTGAATAATATTTTAATATGTTTAGGTATGGCCTTATTCTTCCTGATAGAAAAATGGAATGACTCTTGACACTAAGGGAGTTTGTTATCAGTCACTTGAGTAGTACTGATGCCAAATATTTCTCTTGATGCTTTTAAGCTTCAGGTAAGATTCTGGGTAAAAAAAATGAGAAACTAAAATGTGTGCACTCTCTCTTTCTGTCTTTGGGTGGTTTCTGAAAGCCAAAAATCATATATTCTGGCAAAGAAGGAAGGTTTGTTGGAAATGGACCTTATCAGAACCTCAATTTGAAACTATATTGTTTCTGAAGATCTCTTTTTTTTAAACATTCATGTTAGAATTCTAAAAAATCTTTGGATGTTAATAACCAAGATTTTGGTTCCTAAGCTTTCAGAGACTGTAATCTCTAAGCAGCATTGAAATCACCAGACAGATTCTTGCCAAATCAAAAGCATGACTCTGACTCTAAGTACAAGTGTGCCTATTAAAAATGTAAGATATGTTAAGGCTGGAGAAGGAAATGGCAATCCACTCCATTGTTCGTGCCTAGGAAATCCCATGGATAGAGGAGCCTAGTGGGCTACAGTCCATGGGGTTCCAAAAGAGTCAGATATGACTTAGCAACTAATCAATAACAACAAGTCAACACATTGTACATCATAAACTTAGCTAATCAATGAATATAGTAAAGTTGCAGGATATAAAATCAACACACAGAAATCCCTTGCACTCCTATACACTAATAATGAGAAAGTAGAAAAAGAAATTAAGGAATCAATTCCATTTACCATTGCAACAAAAAGAATAAAATACTTAGGAATATACCTACCTAAAGAAACTAAAGACCTATATATAGAAAATTATAAAACACTGATGAAAGAAATCAAAGAAGACACTAATAGATGGAGAAATATACCATGTTCATGGATTGGAAGAATCAATATTGTGAAAATGAGTATACTTCCCAAAGCAATCTACAGAATCAATGCTATTCCTATCAAGCTACCAGTGGTATTTTTCACAGAGCTAGAACAAATAATTTTAAGATTTGTATGGAAATACAAAAAACCTCGAATAGCCAAAGCCATCTTGAGAAAGAAGAATGGAACTGGAGGAATCAACCTGCC
>SJYA01002310.1:345215-398839 GCA_006410615.1 Neotragus moschatus
AAAAAAATAAAAATTAATAATAAAAAAAATCATTATAGATCAGGAAAATCTGGATAAAATTAAAAAAAATAATGCTTTAATATTTAGAAAGACTACAATATCTGTTCCTATAATCATTTATTGAAGATTTGGAGAATCAGTTTGGTGTCCTGCAGTTTTAGGGGGTTATATAAAGACATATCCTTCTCTTCATGCTGTTCACGTTACAGTTGGGGAGGTGAAAATAAACAGAGTTAATATATAGGAAAATTTTAAACATGTAATGACCCAATCAAATTTCCTGTTCTAGGGGAAAAAAATCAACACATGAAGGAATAGAGATTAAAAAAAATAAAAACACCATGTTTCATACAGACTGTCTCTAATTATAGAGAGAAAGGCTATGGGCACTAAGCAACTTTAGAACATCAAGAAAGTTTGTCCGCTGCCTCCAATGCAGAAAACCTCGTGCAAAGTTAACCCAGTGAGAAAGCATTGGTAGCACCATTGCTCAGATCCATTATACTAATTAGTTATGCCTATATTTCCTTTGCTATTAAGCAAGTCTTGTTATTTAGTCACTAAGTCATGTACAGCTCTTTGTGACCCAATGGACTGCAGTATGCCAGGTTTTTCTGCCTTCACTATCTTCTGGAGCTTGTTCAGATTCATGTCCATTTCGTCAGTGATGCCATCAACCATCTCATCCTCTGTCACCCCCTTTTTCTCCTGCCTTTAATCTTTCCCAGCACCAAGGTCTTTTCCAATGTGTTGGCTCTTTGCTTCAGGTAGCCAAAGTACTAGAGCTTCAGAACCAGTCTTCCCAGTGAATATTCAGGGTTGATTTCCTTTAGGATTGACCAGTTTGATCTTGCTGTCCAAGGGACTCTCAAGTGTCTTCTCCAGCACCACAATTTGAAAGCATCAATTCTTTGGCACTCAGCCTTTATATGGTCCAACTCTCATATCAGTGGGCTTCCCTAGTGGCTCAGATGATAAAGAATCTGCCCACAATATGGGAAACCCAAATTCACACCCTGGTTTGGGAAGATGTCCTGGAGAACCTAACCCTAATCCTAATTTTTTTCTTATGATGAGGAGTGGCTACCCACTCTAGTATTCTTGCCTTGGAAAATCCCAAGGACAGAGAAGCTGGCAGGCTAGTCCATGGGATCGCAAAGAGTTGGACATGACTGAGCAACTAACACTCACGCTTTCACTTTTCTCACATCCATACATGAATACTGGAAAAACCATATCTTTGACTTTATGGACCTTTGTTGGCAAAGTGGTCTCTGCTTTTCAGGTTTCTCCTTTTTAGGTTTCTGCTGTCTAGGTTTGTCTTAGCTTTCTTCCAAGGAGCAAGAGTCTTTTAATTTTGTGCTTGCAGTCACCATCTACAGTCATTTTGGAGCCCAAGAAAATAAAATGTATCACTTTTTCCCCATCTATTTGCCATGAAGTGATGGGATTGGATACCATGGTCTTAGTTTTTTTGAACCAGCTTTTTCACTCTCCTCTTTCACTTTTCTCAAGAGGCTCTTTAGCTCCTCTTCACTTTCTGTCACTAGAGTGATGTCATCTACATATCTGAGGTTGTTGATATTTCTCCCAGTAATCTTGATTTCCAGTTTGTGATTCATCCAGCCTGGCATTTCACATGATATACTCTGTTTATAATTTAAATAATAGAAAAAACACCTTCCAATAATTACATGATAAGCAAGTATGATATGTCTGAGTGTACAGAAAACTTTAAACAGTACTTGATAGAAATGTACAGATCAGTAAAATCAGTAGTTTTAAAATATACAATGGTAATGAACTTTCCTGGGATAGTAATAGGATGAAGATTACAGAAAACATTCTCACACTTTATATTTTTTAAAATCTTAAAATGTGCACATGGTAACAAAGTAAAGCTAGGAAGTACATATATAAATATCCAATATAACAATGCTTTTTAAGTGTTACTGTAAAAAGACATTGGGTCAAAGCTGTTGACAATGTGAAAATTAAATATATATATATATATATAAATAAAAATTCTATTGGAATAATTACCTTGACATTCTTAATTAATATGAAATACGTATTGGCAGGATAAATGTTTATCTACTTTATGTTGCTGATAAGAAATAACATGTTATAATCATATTCTCATTATTTGTGTCCAGCAAAATTCTTTCTCTAAGCTTTTCTAATGTAGAGCTCTTATCATTCTGACCTTCAGTGTTGTTTTCAGTCCATCGTGATGGTTTATGCACTCCTACAGCATTTTAGTTATTCATATCCTCCCAAGAGTGATCGCATGGGATGAGATGGAGATTATGATCATTCAGTCCTTTTCAGGAGAGCATAGTTCATGACCAAACAAATGGTTAGGTCAGGTCATGGCCATAGCCTTCCTGTCTGCCTCAGGGACACTGCAGTTACTTTCATTTCAGGCACTTACTTATTCATTTATTCATTACTTCATTCAAAATTTATCCAATCCCTACTGGTGACAGGGCAGAATAATATAAAGTGATTATTCTTTAGAATTCAGGCAAACTTGACTAAACTCTTGCCTCTGGTGCCAACTGGCTATCTGATTTTGTAAAAGTCACACAAATGTTCTTATCTTTGTTTCCCATTCTATAGAAATGAGAAGAAAATAACCTAGACCCACCTTATTTAGTTTTCTTTAGGACCAAATGAGAGAACTTACATGAATAAACAAAATATTTGGACCAATGCATACCAATGGTAAAGTCAGTTTTAAAATGTTGAAGCTGTAAATTCGTGCTTTATGATTATTTTTCCCCCTGCTGTCTTCATTTGTTGATTTTTATTTGTTGAGTACTTCATGGCTTCCTGATTTTTTCTTAGAGAAACCCATGTTTCTCACACTCAGGCNACTGAAGAACTGAGTGCTTTTGAACTGTGGTGTTGGGAGAAGACTCTTGAGAGTCCCTTGGACTGCAAGGAGATCCAACCAGTCCGTCCTAAAGGAGACCAGTCCTGAATATTCATTAAAAGAACTGATGCTGAAGCTGAAACTGTAACACTTTGACCACCTGATGCAAAGAACTGACTCATTGAGAAAGACCCTGATGCTGCGAAGGATTGAAGGAAGGAGAAGGGGATGACAGAGGATGAGATGGTTGGATGGAATCACCGACTTGATAGACATGAGTTTGGGTAGGCTCTGGGAGTTGGTGATGGACAGGGAAGCCTGGCATGCTGCAGTCCATGGGGTCACAAAGAGTCGGATGCAACTGAGCAACTGAACTGAACTGAAATATCTATGTGCAGCTTCTGTGTGAATGTAAGCTGTTAACTCTGATAAATAACAAGGGGTGTGTGGTTGTTGTGACAAATATAGTGAGAGTTAAGTTTGTTTCATTTTATAGGAAACCTGATTCTCAAACTGTCTTCCAATATGGCTGAGCCATTTTGCATCCCCACCAGCAATGAATGATTACTCCATGTGCTCACCAACATTTGGATTTGTCAGTGTTTTGCATTTTCAACTTCCTGATAAGTGTGTAGCAGCATCTCATAGTTATTTTAATTTTTATTTTCCCAATTGCATGCATTCTGAACCATCTTCTTATATGCTTTTTTTGCCATATGTATATCTTCTTTGATAGGTGTCTAGTCAGGTCTTTTGCCCTCTTTTTAAAATAGTTATTCATTTATTTATTGTTGAATTTTAAGTGTTATTTGTATATTTTGAGTAACTCCTTTATCAATATATGTTTTGCAAACCTTTTCTCTCAGTCTGTGGTTTGTCTTCTTATGCTCTGTACTGTCCTTCACAGAGCAGAAATTTTTAATTTTAACAAAGTTTAGCTTATCAGTTATATATTTTACCTTTGACATTATATCTTAAAAATCTTAAAAGATTAAAAGTTTATATGTAAAAGATTTAAGTCTATATCTAAAGAGATTACACAAAATAGTCAAGATTTTTCCTTATATTATCTTTAGGAATTATCTAGTGTTGAATTTTACATTTAGGTCTGTGATCCATATTGTGTTAATTTTTGTGAAAAGTGTTATATGTATGTGGAGATTCATTCTTTTCTGTGTATATGGCTGTCCAGTTCCATTCACCTTTGTCAAAACTATTATCTTTTTTTCTAGTCAGTGAATTAATGAGTTAGAGTTTGATTTACTCACTTTATTTGTTATTTTTGTTTTTTTAGCCTAATTCCTGTCTTTGTTTCATAGTTACTCAATTCATTTTCCTGTAGTCGCATCCTTGATGTTACTTTTATAGGCCAATCACTCCAGAGCTTTAAAGCCTTACCATTCATTACCTGCACTTCTGCCTAGAATGTTCACTTCCAAAATGCCTGCATTTTTCTTTCCATCACCTGCTTCAGTTCTTTCATAAACTGAAAAAAAAATTCTTTTTTCTGGACCCTTCTCCGGTCACTTTATTTATAAATCTAAGCCCATTCCACTTCCTATTCTGTTTTTTGTTTTTTTTTTGTAGCATTATTACTTTTTGGCATAACTTACTTATTGATATTTTCTGTCTCTCTCCACTACAAGTATAAACTCCCTTAACACAGGAAACATTGTATGTTTTACTAACTAATGGTAATTCCAACACCCAGAATATTGTCAAGAGCATGTTTAGCATTTAACATGTGATTACTGAGAAAATGAAGAAATGGATAATATTTATTATGCATCTGCTATCTATTATTTGTGTATGTATTGTTTAAATTTTATAGCAACACTGTGGATATATTTTAAATACATTTTTACAGAGCCTTGTTCCTAATTTTATTCAATAAAAAATTCAGAAATTTATTTTAATACAGGATTCTAAGCAATGCTTCTTCCTGATTTGGTATCTCAATGCATGCTATTTCCAAAGCCACAGAAATTTACCTGTGGATAAATTCTCTGGGCTCTGTAAGTTCTGCCCACTCCAAGAAGCTTATGGAATTGTCTCTAAGTTTCCCCAAAGTAAAGTTATCCAACTCAGTCCTTTGTGCTCCTACAACTCATTAAATATGCATCTATAATTGCCCCAATTAAATTATATTTCCTAAGAGTATATTTCACTGCATGAATATGGATAACTTCTTAAGTATAATAAGTATGATTTTCCTACCTGTGCATGGCTTATTTGTTGCAATAATGAGTCTGGGACACTTCACTGATATACATATAATTCTTAAGATGCAGTTTTATACTATACTTTCACATTTTTTTAATCTGTACTAAAGATCATAGAATATTTAATAAATGTCATACTGTCTAATTTTATTTTTACTTATAACACAAGCTAATTTATCTAAGTTTTAGCTATAAAAGACTCTCAAAAGATAATAAAAATTAAAAATAGCACATGGATGGTTTATACACAAAATTGCTTACTTGCTCAGAAAATTCAATTAATGTTGTACATTCAATTGAATTTTCAATCTGTTTATTTGTTTTGAATGTCATATATTCAGATTTCTTATACATAATTAGATTCAAAGTAAGTCTTACTGGTGAGTTTAAAATAAATCCTATGATACAAATTTAGGTGATTTTGATTATGTAAATAAGGTGAATATCATTCTCTAAAAATTATTCCATTGCCTCAGTAAATACTGAGTTCCCATGGGATACAAGGATTCAAAGTAGGATACAAAAGATATGAAAGATTCATTATGGAACTTTTCAAAATGTTAGTGAATTAATTCATTTATAAATATATCCAAAATATAAATGTTGCCAGTCAGTATACAGACACAGAAAAAGTGACTTCAACTCAGATATTTGACTCTGTCTCTAAATTATTATATAATAATAAATAATATGTCTAATAGTAATATTTTTCATAAAGAACTGTTAGACCTTATGGTCTTTTCCTAGGACCGGTCATTCCAAAGATCACCGAGACTCGAATTCGATGCAAACAGCAGGAGGATTTATTGGGCCGGCACGCCGGGGTTCAGTCACCTCCAGGGAGGAACGAACCCCGAACAGTCGTTACAGAGCAGTTTTTAAGCACAAAAACCACAAACAGTTACAGCTAGGGTGGGGACAGTCTGATTGGTGTGCAGGTCTTAACCTTTACAGGGATAGGCTCGTTTGTTATCAGATCTAAATGGCTGGTTGGGGCCACATTCTGACGGTTAGCTGTTTCCTGGAAAAACAATTTTTTGGAAAGTCCCCGAAGGAAAAATAACCCCTGAGAGAGCCTAAAGGCCACATTCCATGAGATAAGAACCTGCTCTCAAAGGTTTAGTACAAATTTAACTTTTTCTCTCAGAACCTTGATGCCAATATAAACCTGCGTTATTCTATTAATAGATATTTTATATTCCAAAATATGACAGTCTTGGCTATGCTTAATTACAATAATTTTAACTTTGCCATTTTATTTAGATTAAAATCTGCTTTTTAAATTTATAAAGTTCAAATTAGTACATTGGAGAATTCCATACAACTAACCTGTATTATATGAATTGTCAAACCTAGAACCAAAAGTGTAAAGTATCTACACTACAAGAACATGGTATGAAATGAAATGACTGCAAACACATAGAAAAGCACATTACACTCAGAGCCAGGGCTTTTATTTCCTTTTAAACATCATCTCATTTTACAATTTGAATATCAGAAAAGAAAAAAATATCTAAGAAAGTTAAATGCCAAGTAGAATCACTAAACTAAGTGCTGTCTCAGCAAATTAAACTTCGGTAGCACAGTAACTTTCTATTAATTTATCATTTCATACTAATTTTACAAATTAACCTGGGATACTAAAGAATATGGATTAGCACAATTATAGAAATGTGATTTCCATTATCATTTCATTCTACTTATATCTATGTTAATAAGTCTCAAGAATAGCTTTGAGTCATAATTCACTTCTAGAAATTTCTCCACCATGACCTCACTTGTTAAGTGTGATTATCCAGGATTCACATTTATCATTATATTTAAATATAATTTCAGAGACTAAAATTCTTAACACTCCAAATAAAAGGCTAAACACTAAAAATATAGTAAGATGAGTAAATACAAGGCATATAACATAAACTTTTTGTTTATTTTTGGTTGTGCTGGATCTTCATTGCTGTATATAAGCTTTCTCTAGTTGAGGTGAATGGGGCTACTCCTTGTTGTGGCTTCTCATTGTGGTGACTTCTCTTGTTGTGGATTACGGGCTCCAGATGCTCAGATTTCAGTATTTGTGGCATGCAGGGCTCAGTAATTGTGGCTCGAAGGCTCTAGAGCAAGGTTCAGCAGCTATGGCACAGGGACTTAGTTGCTCTGAGGAATGTGGCATCTTCCAGAAACAGGGATCAAATCCATGTCCCCTGCACTAGCAGGCAGATTCTTAACCCTTGGACCACCAGGAAAGTCCCAGCCATAAGCTTTCAATATCCAAATGCTCCAGGGAGGCACTTGGGAGAAGTTTTTAAGTGTGGGAACTAAGGACTCAGACCACCCTTCCACTAATCATTGTTATGCCAGTTATTAGCCATGTAAACATTCCAAACCTTACTTATCACCTTGTTTATAGGTTAAACCCAACACCAATTATATGCTTCTAGAGCCTTATTATTTTTAATGGCAATGCACATTGCCTAACCTCATAAACTGAAAATGCCAATTATTTTTGCATCTTCCTAAAGTCTCCACTACCAAATAAAATGAGCTTTATATTCTCATGTAGATCATTCTCATGATCTCAAATACCACCAGGCAATATCAGTTGTCAACAGTACCTTGGATCAGTTTCCCACTCTAGCACTCACGTCATCAAGCTAACACTTCAACTTTGTCTCCTTATATTTCTTTAACAGGTATAGCCTGCCATTCATCTCGGAATATCAACTGTTGCCAAAACACGTGGTGTGCTTGTCTAAGCTTTTGCCTTTCAACATGTTGTTTGATTTCTCTGCTATTCATTACCTTTCCTATTTACCTTTGTGGATTATGATTCATCCCCAGAAAATCTTTGCTGATATTCTCACCAACACTCAGAATCTATTACAATCTCATGTTGCATTCTGTTTTCAACTCTTATATTGCTCTCCCTTGCATTATGGTCATTTGTTTTTATTTGATTCCAAATATTGGATTATAGTTTCCTTGAATAGCAGTCACATATTTTACTAATCTCTGCATTTTATGCATTGCAAATCAGGAAGATGTAGAGGCTGCAGTTAATTGGGAATATTTTCTAATTTGAACACAGGATATGCACTCTTCAGTTATATACACTGAAACAAATTAAATAGGGAGGCACAGAATTTAGAAGCTTATTTACACTCCTCCAGGATAGATATTATTGTATGTTAATATTATTTGCATGAAACTGAAAATAATAACTTTATAAACAATGAAAGGAAGACATGGACAAGTACACCATGTTTTCAGAAAGGATGGAAAAGATTTGAATGCTGAATTAGTCACGGTAAGTAGGTGTCAATAAAATGGTAGTATTTGAGCAATGACTTTAAAGTGTGAGAAAGTAAGCCCTGTGAGAAAAGAAGTATGTTCCAGGTAGAGGGCCAGTGAAAAAGCCCTGAGGGTAAAACACACCTACCGCGCTTCAGGAACAACAAAGTGGCTAGTGTGGCTGGAGAAGAGGAAGAGACTTGGACAGAGAAGCAGTGGGGAGGGAAGAGAGAGATTGAAGTCAGCTTGAAGAGAGTTCAATAGAGAGAAGAGGAAAATTCAGTACAGTGCATACACACAACTCTGTCTAGGAGTTTTGCTAGAAAGAAGAGCAGAAAATGTGACAGAAGATCAAAGGAAAAGTGAAGTAAAAAAGGTACTGCCTTGCACCTTTTAGATACAGAAAATCACATGCCAACTTGGCCTTGAGAGAAGTTTCTTTTTGTAGGAGAAGATGGAAGAGGAGGGGCTACGGTGACTCACTGTGGAGGCAACTTCACATCAGAGCATGAACAGCAAACCCTCAGGGATTTTAGAAAAAAATAAAGTGCAGTTGACCCTTGAAAAATGCAGGTTTCAACTGCCCAGGTCCACTTTACTTATATGCAGATATTTTTCAGTGATAAAGGCTGTGGTACTGCATGGCCCATGATTGGTTGAGACCAATTGGTTGAGATCTAGATTTTTTTATAAGCGTAGAAATTAGTAATATATGTATTCACACTCAAGAGAGTACATATTTGTGTCTGGAATTTAGTTTTATCTACTTGAAAGCTTGCTACTCTTTCCTGGATGCTGGCAGAAAACGAGAGAGAGACTCTTGTGTAGTGGACACAATACCTTAATATTCATTTATTTCTCATTTATTTATTCATGTAAACAGCATAAATATGCTGTGAATTGAACTTCTATACTCAAGTCTCACAAGCATGGAATGGAAGGGCTCAGAGGGTTACTGCCCTTGGAATAGATTTGTGTTGCACATGAATAAAAAAAAAATTTGCCTTGGGTAGTCACCTTTTTTCATAAGTGGTAAGCTTTCATAGTAAGCAGTAAGCTCTTTGTCCCTAAGGAAGTTATGACCTCATCCCTCAAGATGGTTTGCTACAACCATAGCCTTTTGGCAGTGATGACAACATTTACAACATGCGATGATAGCTTTGACATCAGAAACATTCTTTATTGTGTGCCCAGTCTATGAGAGTGGATGTGTTGCCATTTCTAGTATGATGGTAGATTTTGATGCCATTGGAAGAGATCTGGGTACAGATTTTATCAGCTGCTTAAATCCAGTTGATCTCAACAGAGAGCTCTTACTGTGGCTATCTTTATGAGTAATCCAGACTATTCAATCAGCAGTGGTTTGTTCCCACCACTTTTAGCCAAGCTCAAAGAGAAGTGTCTTTAATCCTTCTGTTGGTCTTCCAGCCTTGTAATTCAGGTTGTATGGAAGCTGCCTCTTAATAAATACAATCAGATTTTCACTTAGTCAAATTATTAGTAAACCAAGATATGAACTGAAGAAGATCTTTGTAAATCAGAGGCTCCATGGAGCAAGCAGCTTTTCTCCCAAGTGGCAGAGTGGAAAGTAATTGTCCTCACTGGTGTAGCTGCCACTTTTTCATATAACATCAGGACAGTTACACTCAAGCATCATTTTCACCTCTTAGGTGCTTTCCCTGTTAGTCGTTGGGTCTAAGTTGATAAACTCAGAAATAAGGATGGCATGAGACAGGTGATTCTGTTGTCCTGGGTAGTGATAAATCTGAGTGTTCTAACTCTTTAACTAATTCTGTGATTCTCCTTTCTCCTCCTAGTTTTCTACTTTGCTTCTGTTGAACCTCGTAAGAGGATACAGGGGTTATCTCTCTGTATCTGGCCATCCTTGAATGGATGAAACATGGCTGGGTGTTCACAGCACATGCACATTAAACATCAATATCAGTTATACATTTAGAAGTGGAAACTACAAGAAAGAGTCACTGAATTGACCCAGAGGGCTTCATATACAAGGTAAATTCCCTTTTTCCCAAGAACTTCAGCCTGGATTTGATTAACTGAATTTAAGAGCTCACTCGCTCACAGGACCAAATGCTGAGGCATTTGAGCTTGGACGGATAAAGTGCAGGGAGAAGGGGAAGTCTGAAAGATGTGGGGATCGAGTCAGTCAGTAGAGAGGGTTATATCCTCTGACCTCTAGTGTCAACCTCAGTGCGAGCAAGAGAATGCTACCCTCTTCCTCTATGTCCTGCCTAATATCTGGCAAGCAGCCAGACACAGGGACTGCTTTCTGTCTGCCCCATGCAGATCATGCAGCAGGAGAGAGCAGCTCCATGTTGCTAAGTAAGGCTTTACATCCACTATGTTATTCTAGCATCGGCTTTTTTTGCTGCTCAATCAAACAAACCTCTAGTGTTCCTGGCTCATCCAAAGCTCTGTAATAGTAGGTAACTTATTGCTCACATCTTTTGTTTGAACTCTGGGATTTGCAAGGCTACAGCAGCATTGCCTTCTAGCCCAGGCGGTGGGAATTGCTGCCTCATTGTCATCATAGCAGCATCCTTATCACCCTGCCCAGAGGAGAATAGCCAACAATCAAATCATCAGTTTTCCTTTTCATTGTTCAGCCTTATTAACAGATAGGATTTTAGAGAGACCCTTGGTGATGGTGGTGGTTTAGTCACTAAGTCATGTTCGACTGTTGCGACCCCATTAACCATAGCCCACCAGGCTCCTCTGTCCATGGGATTTCCAGGCAAGAATACTGGAGTGGGTTGTCATTTATTTCTCGAGAGAGTCTTCCTAACTCAATAATCGAATCCAGGTCTCCTGCATTGAAGGTGGGTTCTTTACTAACTGAATTACTAGGGAAGCAGGAAGGATCCTTACTCTTATCTAACCATCACTTGGGCAAAAGTATATGCTACCCAATCCCAGAGAATGTGTCCAAAATCCAGTTTGCAGAGTCCTTGATCATCGTCTTATTTAGTCATTTTAAGCATGGCAAACACATCAACATTTTGTATTTATCATAAAATTGTTGGTTGTAGAATTCAATTTTAGCCTATTTCCAATTGTGTTAGTCTTTTACTATCTCCCAATGCAGGCAGAGAGCACAAGAGTTAAAAGACAGTACAACAAGCAGCGTGCACCTCAGCACCCTTCTTGCCAAGTCCCATGGAGGCCTTGTGGAGGTGGGAGAAGCTAGATGGATACTGCACGTTCAGTGGATTTATATCCTAGATGAAAAATATTGAAAGGGAAAATCCATATCTTTCAGAGCAAAAGTAAGGGAGCTTTTTCCTGGTTCTAGAGGGTGATATTACATCATGCATCTAAGTTGCTCACTGCACACACAACCCTGAAAACTGGCCTGCACACATAAATGGTTAATTAAGCCTTACAATCTTATAAGAAGGTGTGCAGGTTGCTCTGAGTTCATAGCTGACTGCCGTTCCCAATAGGTGTAACATTCCACATTTCCTCAAAATTACAATCTCATTTGCCTTTAGTCTATATGAGCCAAATAATAAAACAAAACAGAAAGTCCTGTAGAAAATTGCACAGGAGGTCAAATATTGAAATTAATTTCAAATATTTTTAAACCTGAAACAGATTTGATCTAATTCTGTTTTATATGTATATATATTATATATATGTGTGTATCAAGATATATATAAATGCTAAATGTTTTATAAATGTTTTTATACATGTTATATATATATATTATATATATGTATACACACACACCATCAGATTTCCTAGTATAGGAAAACATGTCAGAAAATTTTCTTTATATAGCAACATTATTAAATTATTTTTCAATTATAAAAATTATGTGGATAAAGAAGACTGCATGAAGACTATAACTTCAACTCAATGAGGGACAGGAAGTTAAATCAAAATAAGTGGAAAGAAATATTAACATAGATATTTCATTTCTTCCAAACTTAATCTTTTAATTTAATGCACTTTTAATCAAAACCTCAAGAGAACTCTATGCTGTAGCTTGACCTATGTATTCTGAGATTCACTTGTAGTTATGAATTTGTGAGAATTGACACTTCTGGATCCAGTGGAATTGAACTAGTCACCTGAAAATCAGTAGCACAGATAAAGGTATGAATTTCAGGAAATGAAAATAGATTATTTCAAATTCATACTTTCCTTAGAACAGTGACCATTATCTGATTGCAAAGGTAAAAATAAATGCTTCTTCTGTAGGCTAGTGACTGACTTCAATCTCAGATTTGATATTTCCTTTCAAAGAATCCATTATTCACACTTTCATAGATGACCCTCTTGTGTGAGGGTATATTATTTCTTGAAAGCAACCCTCTTAATAGAGAGGTTGGTTACAGGAAAAACACAGTTTATTACAACTCAGTTAACTTACTGATTAGGCAGGTAGTATATTCAGGCTGAATTTACTGCGTTAATATCATTTATCCACAGTATATAGAAATGTAAGCTTCCAAAATCCAAATTACTGTTTCTCTGTTTATAAAAGAATGAAAATAGTATATTTTCAAATAGTATCTCTGTTTATAAAAAATAATGGAAAATAACTGAAAATGCTTCTTCTTTGAAAAATAAAAGAGTATGTGTGTGTGTGTGTTGCATGGTCATTTACCATATAATGTTAAAGTTCATTATATAATGATAATATAGATTAGGAAATCTACTATTTGATAGAATAATTAATAGGGGCTTAAACAAGTGAACAGGTAAGTGTATGTGCACATTTTTATGTAGTATTTATCTAACCATAATGTGATTTACTTTTGTGAAAAATTGAATACATGTTTAATGATAAAGGGAATTATAACCCTAATTCAACCACTGGTAAAAAATGTAATGAATTTATTGAAAGCATAAATAGCTTATAATGTATTGAATGAAGCAATAGCAAATATTCACGTTAGAAAGATGAATATCTTTTTAAGCATTACACCAATTTACAAATTACAGCAGAAATAGGGAAAGATGTGGCTATGTGAAATTATAAACTATGTTCCATAAAATACTGCACAGTATAGAGTCAAATGATTAAAAAAAAGAACATAAATGTAATATATGTGACTTCTATTTTTAACAAATAATTAAGAAAACATCAAATACCATTCAGAACACTGAGAAAAAATAATGAAAAGATAACTTCAAAAGGTATACAGTGTGAATTCACAAATCTATGTGCATGTGTTCAAACTTATCTAAAATTAAGTTTAAAAATAATAATTAAAAATAAGCTACTTTTGCCTTTAGCCTGTCAAAGTGGCTTAGGGGAAAAAAAAAAAAAAAGAATGATACCAAACAGTGCGGATGATATGATAGGGTTATATTTTGGATTTACATTATCTACACTGTTGAAATATATGTCTGGAAGTCTGTGAAACACTGGCAAAGCCTTGATGTACATAATAGTAGATTTTTTCCATTGCAACTCATAATTACTTTCCTGTACTTTTATCTCTCCTTCCTTTTCTTCCACCTGTTTCCATTCCTTCCTTTCTTGCTTCTTTTCTTACAAGAGATGAGATCACTTTTGATACATATTTTAACTGGTCTTTTTCTCTTTTAGATATCTATGTTCTTTATCAAATCTGGGCATTACTGCACTAAAACAGTGTCTGTCTCTAAGCTTTAGATTGAATTATAATTATTTTAAAAAATAATTTTACTTATTTGTTTATTGACTGCACTTAGCTGTTTTTGCTTCCCATAGGCTTACTCTTTTTTTTGTAATGAGTGGGAGCCACTATCTAGTTGCAATGCACCAACTTCTTATTCTGGAAACTTCTCTTGTTAGGGACCATGGGCCTAGGGCCCTGGGCTTCAGTAGTTATGGTGCATGGGCTTTATTGTCCTTTGACATGTAGGATCTTAGTTCCCCGACCAGGTATTGAACCCACATCTCCTGCAGTGGAAGGTGGATTCTTTAACTACTGGACCACCATGAAAGTCCCAAAACATATATTTTATCTCTTAAGTTGGTTTTAAATTGCATCAAATCCTAGATGACCTGTTTTGACTTTTCTTTTCTAATTTTTATACAAGTGATAGAACAGCTCCACAGTATAATTCATAAATATACAAATACATAGAACAGTGCCTGGTACAGAAAGTGTTAGGTGTGTTAAATATTATAAGACAAATAAATGCATATGTAAATATAGTGACTGACTAGTAGAGATAAAATTAAAAAAAAAATGTGATTTTAGATATGTTAGGTAGTCAGAATAGGAAAAAGAAGTCCAGAATGGCGGTGGCTAAAAGACAAGGAAGGGAAACATGCGTGAAAATAGAACAAAGGAAGGCCAGAGGACCAGAGTGAGAACCTCAGGAAGAACAAACAGTCCTCCTGGCTAGCCCAGTTTACATAGAGAAGGCCCAGGGGGAGGAGACAAAAAGTTATAAAAAGTGGAGCCAAAGGGCTGGTATCTCTCTCTCTCTCTCACCCCCACTCTTCTCTCCTCTTGTCTTCTCTTTGCGTCTTTTGGGCTGTCATGCTCTCACACCTTGAGGCTGTATTTTCCTTTATTTTCTAAGTAAAACTAAGCTGTAATGCAGAGCTGTGACACTGGTCCCTCTGAGAGCTATGGCATTGGTCCATCCGAGAACCGTGACACTGGTCTATTTAAGAGCTGTAACTCTGGCCTCCTGTCGCTTCAAATTTTTGTTGTGATAAGACAGCACCAAGGAAATTTATACACTCCCCTAACATCTATGGCTCCTCTTTTTATATGCTTTTTCCTCCTCCCCCTGGGCCTGTTCTGTGTAAATTGGGCTAGCAGGAGTGCTGTTTGTTCTGCCTGAGGTCCTCACTCCAGTTTGGACCTTCCTTTGTTCTATTTTCATGGGGTTTTCCCTTCCTTGTCTTTTAGCCACTACCATTCTGGACTCTTCTTTTTTCCTATTCTAACTGCCTAACATATATCTTTACAGATTGTGCCATAAGCCATAATATTAGAAAATATCCATTATTACCAATAAGATGTACATAAGATAGATACATAAGATGTATGTATGTATACTGTTCTAGTGAGGCAAGTTTACCATGATACTAACCTCAAACTTGAGTCCTCTTCCTTAAACAGTTTCTATATAAGTCCCTATATCTAAAATTAAAATCTTAATTAAACATTGTTTCTCTTAAGTATTTCGTCCTGCAGGATGAAAATGATTATATTAGCTTCACCCCTGTCAAACCTTGATTCATTTGCATACCCAAATGTGCACTTGTTCCTACCATGCATCATTGTTGTTGTTCAGTCACTAAGACCTGTCTTTGAGACCCCATAGAATGCAGCATGACAGGCTTCCCTGTCCTTCACTATTTCTCAGAGTTTTCTATTAAGTCAGTGATGCCATCCAGCCATCTCATCCTTTGTCACCTTCCTTCTCCTCCAGCCCTCAATCTTTCCCAACACAGGGTCTTTACATATGAGTTGGCTTTTCCCATCAAATGGCAAAAGGATTGGCTCTTCTGTCCTTCCAATGAATATTCATGCATGCCAGTATGAAAAATAAAGATATATTCAGTCATGTGCACCTCAGTTTAAAGAATGGGGATACTAAAACATGTCTCATTACCTGGGGAAACATGGAATGCCAGATAATAACAGTCCTCATTGCTCCTAACAACTAAAACAAATCCAAGTCAAGTTTCAGTTTTTCTAGTTAAGACATAAGTAACATTAAAACAAAAAAGAGAAGTGAAAAGCAAAGGAGAAAAGCAAAAGGTAAAGCAAAAAAATAAATAAAACCAAAAAAAAAAAAAAAAAAAAGAAGAGACGTGAAAAGCAAAGGAAAAAGGAAAGCTATACCCATTTGAATGCAGAGTTCCAAAGAATAGCAAGGAGAGATAAGAAAGCCTTCCTCAGTGATCAGTGCGAAGAAATTGAGGAAAGCAATAGAATGGGAAAGACTAGAGATCTCTTCAAGAAAATTAGAGATACTAAGGGAAATTTTCATGCAAAGGTGAACACAATAAAGGACAGAAATGGTAGGGACCTAACAGAAGCAGAAGATATTAAGAAGAGGTGGCAAAAATATACAAAAGAACTATACAAAAAAGACCTTCACGTCTCAAATATTAATTATGGTGTGATCACTCACCTAGCGCCAGAATCCTGGAATGCCAAGTCAAGTAGGCCTTAGGAAGCATACTATGAATAAGCTAGTGGAGGTGATGGAATTCAAGGAGAGCTATTTCAAGTCCTAAAAGATGATGATGCTGTGGAAGTGTTTCACTCAGAATGTGAGCAAATTTGGAAACCTCAGCAGTGGCCACAGGACTGGAAAAGATCAGTTTTCCTTCCAATCCCAAAGAAAGGCAATGCCAAAGAATGCTCAAACTACCACATGATTGCACTCATGTCATACGCTAGCAAAGTAATGCTCAAAATTCTCCATGCCAGGCTACAACAATGTGTGAACCATGAACTTCCAGATGTTCAAGCTGGTTTTAGAAAAGGTAGAGGAACCAGAGATCAAATTGCCAGCACCTGCTGGATCATGTCAAAAGCAAGAGAGTTCCAGAAAAATAGCTATTTCTGCTTTATTGACTATGTCAAAGCCTTTGACTGTGTGGATCACAATAAAATGTGGAAAATTCTGAAAGAAATGGGAATACCAGACCACCTGACCTGCCTCTTGAGAAATCTGTATGCAGGTCAGGAAGCAACAGTTAGAACTGGATATGGAACAACAGATTGGTTCCAAATAAGAAAAGGAGTATCTCAAGCCTGTATATTGTCACCCAGCTTTTTTAACTTATCTGGAGAATACATCATGAGAAACGTTGGGCTGGAAGAAGCACAAGCTGGAATCAGGATTGCTGGAAGAAATATCAATAACCTCCGATAAGCAGATAACAACACCCTTATGACAGAANGGAATACCAGACCACCTGACCTGCCTCTTGAGAAATCTGTATGCAGGTCAGGAAGCAACAGTTAGAACTGGATATGGAACAACAGATTGGTTCCAAATAAGAAAAGGAGTATCTCAAGCCTGTATATTGTCACCCAGCTTTTTTAACTTATCTGGAGAATACATCATGAGAAACGTTGGGCTGGAAGAAGCACAAGCTGGAATCAGGATTGCTGGAAGAAATATCAATAACCTCCGATAAGCAGATAACAACACCCTTATGACAGAAAGTGTAGAAGAACTAAAAAGCCTCTTGATGAAAGTGAAAGAGGAGGGTGAAAAAGTTGGCTTAAAGCTCAACATTCAGAAAACGAAGATCATGGAATCTGGTCCCATCACTTCATGGCAAATAGATAGGGAAACAGTGACAGACTTATTTTCTTAGACTCCAAAATCACTGTAGNTCTGACACTGTTTCCAGTGTTTCCCCATCTATTTCCCATGAAGTGATGGGACTGGATGCCATGATCTTCCTAGACAGCATGTTAAAAAGCAGAGACATTACTTTACCAAGAAAGGTCCGTCTAGTCAAAGCTATGGTTTTTCCAGCAATCATGTATGGATGTGAGAGTTGGACTATAAAGAAAACTGAGCACCGAAGAATTGATGCTTTTGAACTGGAGTGTTGGAGAAGACCTTTGAGACTTGGATCAGGCCTGGCGTGCTGGGATTCATGNCAGCATGTTAAAAAGCAGAGACATTACTTTACCAAGAAAGGTCCGTCTAGTCAAAGCTATGGTTTTTCCAGCAATCATGTATGGATGTGAGAGTTGGACTATAAAGAAAACTGAGCACCGAAGAATTGATGCTTTTGAACTGGAGTGTTGGAGAAGACCTTTGAGACTTGGATCAGGCCTGGCGTGCTGGGATTCATGGGGTCACAAAGAGTCGGACACGACTGAGCAACTGAACTGAACTGATCTATAGCAAGATTCGTACTTTCATTAATATGCCATAATATGATTAAATAAACAATGTAGTAGAGTTTTAAAAATATTGGCTGGTTTATTTTAATGTTCAGCTCAGTTCAGTTGCTTACTCATTTTTGACTATTTGCGAATCCATGGTCTGAAGCACACCAGGCCTCCCTGTCCATCACCAACTCCCAGAGTTTACCTAAACTCATGTGCATTGAGTCAGTGATGCTATCTAACCATCCCATCCTCTGTTATTTCCTTCTCCTCCTGCCTTCAATCTTTCCCAGCATCAGGCTCTCTTCAAATGAGTCAGTTCTTTGCATCAGGTGGCCAAAGTATTGGAGTTTCAGCTTCAACATTGGTCCTTCCAATAAATATTCAGGTCTGATCTCCTTTAGGATGGACTGGTTGGATCTCCTTGCAGCCCTCAACATAAACAGTACAAAAAATGTGTCATGATCTGTCTCCTTGAATAAGAATTGGTCTTATTTGCTGGGTGCTATTTTTTATGAGTCTCATGATTTATCATTCGCTCGTTTGTACCTACAAATGTGTATTTGTCATCATAAATCTGAGAGTTTAGTCACTCAGTAAATCACTTGTAGATCAAGAAACTTTCTCATACGTAATTCTCCTGCCACTGAGTTGGCTTAATATCAGGTTCCATAAGATGTAAATTGTACTAGAGATATTTTCTGTTTAATATTCATGTTTCAAAAGAGAAGCTATGATTTTAATTAATGGATAATTGTTTTGCTTGTTTCAATAAGTGTATGATCTTTACAAAAGCTTTTAATGTTTTGAAATCTATTTAATCATGGATATAATAATGCTACCTACTCTATTGGGTTGTTGTGAAGATTAAACTGATAATTTTAATTCTGGTATATCTGTATGGAAAATTTGCATAGATGTTATTAGTCATTTAGTTATGTTTCTAGTGTAAGATATAATGATTAAGATTATCTAAACTATTTCAAGATGGATATACAAAGGTAAAAAAGGAAACATGAATATAATTAAGTAGTGGGATTCGAATGTTAACTCTGACTATTTAGGGAGCCATGTTAAGATGTATGAGTAAAAAGTTTCAAACCAAAATTTTGGACATTGTAGGAAATATTCAAACCAACTTGGTGGTGAACTTAATACCTTTTTTTAAAACAAATAACAAAAACCTATAGTAACAAGTAAAACAATGAATACATGAGCCCCAAATTTCTTTTCTTGTAAAAGTTTATAAATACTATATAAAAGTGTGATAATTATTCAACTATGATTAATAAAAATTAAAAGATAAATAAAAGACACCAAAAAAGTTGAACATTTGTTTTCTTTTATAATTTAATTTCATGATATACATTCCAAACTTGGTATGACTCAAAAGACTAGTATTTCAGTATTTCATTATATACATTCTTAACCTCATAATGCAATCTAGCAACACTCATATTACAAACGGGGGATAAAGTAAGAGATAAGCAGGACCAGCAATGACCTCAGCTGTTACTTAATGAATGTGCCTGTAAACTTCCCCAACAACTTTCACATAATGACAATCATATTTGTGAAAGGGGGCTGTGGAATATATGCTTTAATACTAAAGGAGTCGTATGATCTTCTAAAAATTATTACTAATGAAGACAGGAGAAGGAACTAAAGACATAATTTATATTGATCTGTACCAGAATGAGGCATGATCTTTCAACACTGAAGTACTACTATGGCTGTATCCTGTGATTACTTACCTAAGCTTCACTTCCTTCTTAAACCAGAGACACATTGGAAGATGGCTCTAGCTACAATTAATTTTATTTTTTCTTTTTTTTCTTTTTTAGAGTATGCAAGTATCACATATTTATAGGAGAGTTGGAAAATATAAAACAAAGTTATCTATATTTCCACTATATATTACATGTATTTTTTAAGTAGATGATTTTTAGTTGGAGTTTCAATATCAAACTCTCAAAAATTATTAGATGAATGGACAGAAAAGTAGAAGGATATGATAGACCTGAAAAGTGATGTGAACGAATTCAACATAATTAAGATTTACACAGTTTTCATACAACAGCAGGATATAAATTCTATTCAAGTTCCCATAGACTATAAACAAGGAGACACTGAAACATATCTATGGACATAAAATAAGGTACAAAAATTTCATCATCTAAAGATATTGAAATTGCACAGTGTCCCTTATTACTGTGGAATTCTCTTAGAAATAAGTATCAAAAGGTATTTGAAAATAACCCTCATATTTTCAAGTGCAATGTGATGTTTACCAAGAGAGAATGTTGACTTAGCCACTGGAAACATCAGTAAGTTAGATGACTGACAAAATAGAGGGTGATTGCAGAGAAAAAAGCATTTAAATGAGAAATTAATATCAAAATTTGTAATTATTATCAAAGATAATTTAAAAACATCATGTATTTGGCAATTAAATGTCCAGTTTTAAATGATGGGTATATCTAAGGAGCCATAACAAGGAAAAATAGAAAATACTTATGACAGAATAAAAATGAAAAGAGGATTTTTCATAATTTGTTGCATGCAGCTGAAGCTGCTCAATGTAACTAAATACAATGTGGAATCTGAAATAAGGTATGAAAAAGGATAATGGACACTAGTATAAAATTTTGTGAGGTTTAAACAAAATGTGACTTTAGTTAATAATATCATGTCACATGTTAATTTATTGTCTGTCTTTACAACATAATATTTCTTTATATTCTCAGATTAGAAGTTTCAAAACTCATTCAATGTTTTTAAACACTAAGATAAAAAGATTTCTAGATTTTTAGTAGTATTACTAGATCCCAGAATAAATGAAATTATATCAAGTTTTGGGTGAATATATACTAGAAATCTAGCATTCTACTTACACTTAGTCAAACAAGTGGAATCAAAATGTCATAAATTTTTATCTGGGAAAAAATTCACATATTTCCTAAAATATGTGTGTGTTTGTGTGTGTGTATATTATACATGCTATTTAAATGCACATGTGTGTATACAAAAGCTTTTCTGCTATCCTTGATAGAAGCTTGAGAAAGAATAACAAAAAAGTGATGGAAAAATTTGAAAACATAAATTACATGAAATGGAAGTACTGAATATGAAAGTGAAACTAGATAAAAGTTAAATAAAAATCATCATATAGTCCAATTGTTTTTAAACATGGTTGCTCATTAGACTCATATCTAGAGCTTTAGAGGAAAAAAAATTACCTGGGCATTAGTATTTTTCAAAAAAAAATACCAGATAATTCTAGATAGCATCTGTTTTTTCTACAAAATGATAGTTTTAGTGATATAGAATTCTGTTGACCTATCATGACACAAATGTTAAATTGTTACTGGTCATTTGCTAAGTCATATATGACTTTTTGTGACCCTATGGACTGCACGCAGCATGGCAGGCTTCCCTGTCCTTCACTGTTTCCTGAACTTTTCTCAAACTCATGTCCATTAAGTCCGTGATGTCATTCAACCATCCTATCCTTTGTCACCCTCTTCTTCTCCTGCCCTCAGTCTTTCCCAGCATCAGGGTCTTTTCCAGTGAGTTGGCTTTTCACATCTGGTGGCCAAAGTATTGAGTTTCAGCAAGTTTTTCCAATTAATACTCAGGGCTGACTTCCTTAAGGATTGACTGATTTGAACCCCTTCCTCTCAAGAGACTTTCAAGAGTCTTCTCTAGCACTGCAATTCAAAAGAATCCATTCTTCGGACCTCAGCCTTCTTTAGGATCCAACTTTCACATCTGTACATGAATACTGGGAAAAAAAAATAGCTTTAACTACATGGACTTTTGTCGGCTAAGTGATGTTTCTGTTTTTGAATACACTGTATAAGTTTATCATAGCTTTTCTTTCAAGGAGCAAGCATTTTTTAATTTCATGTCTGCAGTGATTTTAGAGACTTCTTGATTCCAACTTATTATTAAATGAATAATAGTTTCACAATCACAATAGTAATAGTTGTTTATCAGTTTTAACAATCAAATCACAAGACAAAAAATGAAAGATAATTATAATTGCAAGCCGTAATGGGAACGTGATTAGCCTAACAATATAAAATAATTACATACAATTTGGAGGTTTAAGCACAGTGATGTGATAAGTGAAAGTGCATACATCCACATGTTCTCATTCAGTCAGCCAGTCTACTTCTTTTGGTTGGTGCATTTAAACCATTTATGTTTAAGTTAATTATCAATATGTATGATCCTATTACCATTTTCTTATTTATGTTTATTTTGTATAAATCTTTTCATTCTCTTATGTTTCCTAACTGGGGAAGTTTCTTTAGCATTAGTTATAGAACTAGTTTGATGGTGCTAAATTCTGTTAACTTTTGCTTATCTGGAAAACTTTTGACTTCTTCATCAAATCTGAACAAGAGTCTTGTTCTGTAGAGTATTCTTGGTTGCAGTTTCTCCCTTTTCATCATTTTAAATATATCATACGATTCCCTTCTGCTCTGTAGTGGTTCTGTTGAGAAATCAGCTGATAACCTAATAGGAGTTTCCTTGTTATTTTGTCATTTTTGTCTTATGTTTTTAATAGTTTGTTTTTAATTTTTGTCAATTTAATTTTTGTTTCTGGGTGTATTCCTCCTTGGGTTTATGCTGCCTGGGACTCTCTGTACTTCCCAGATTTGGTTGACTATTTCTTTTCCCATATTAATGAAGTTTTCAGCTGTTACCTCTTCAGATATTTTTTCAAGTCCTTTATTTCTCTCTCTTCTCCTTCTGGGACCTGTATAATATGAAAGTTGGAGCATTTAATGTTGCCCCAGAGGTCTCTCAGGCTGTCTTCTTTTTTTCCATTCTTTTTTCCTATATTCCATCTTGAGGCAGTTATTTCCATCGTTCTGTCTTCCAGATCACTCGTCTGTCCTTCTACATCAGTTATTCCACTGTTGACTCCTTCTGCTGTATTGTTCATCTCTGTTTGTGCTTTAGTTCTTATAGGTCTTTGGTAAACATTTCTTGCATCTTCTCCTTTCTTTTACCAAGATCCTGGATCATTTTCACTATCATTATTCTGAATTCTTTTTTTTTTTTTTTTTCTGGAAAGTTGTCTATCTGCACTTCATTTCATTGTTTTCCTGGGGTTTTATCTTGATCCTTCATCTGGGACATAACCATCTGCCTTTTCTTTTTGATTAACTTACTGTAATGTGGTTTTCATTCTGGCAGCTGTGGGATTGTGGTTCAACTGGGTCTCAATCTGGTGGGCAGAATGGTGCTCAGTAAAACTTCAATCCAATTGTCTGCTGATGGGTGAGGCTGTGCTTCCTCCCAGTTAGTTGTTTGGCCTGAAGCAACCCAACCCTGGAGTCTTCAGGCTCTATAGTAGGGCTAATAGTGATCTCCAAGAGGGCTTCCACCAAGGGGTAACTCTCAGGACTGCTACTACCAGTTTCCTTGCATGTGCATCAGCCACTGCCTACCCAAAGATCCACAGGAAACCTTCAAACATGAGCATGTAGCTCTGGTTCATTCTCCTATGGGGTTACTATTCCTTTCTTCTGTGTCCTGGAGCTCACACAAATTTTTTTGTGTCCTCCAAGAGTGGAGTCTCTGTTTCCCCCAGTCCTGTGAAAGTACTGTAATTACCAGTCCTGTGGAAGTAGTGTAATCAAATTGTGCTGGCCTTCAAAATCAGATTCTCTGGGGATTCCTGGTCCCTTTGCCAGATCCTCAGGCTGGGAAACCTGACTGGGAATGCAGAACCTTTACAACAGCAGGAGAACTTCTTTGGTATTATTGTTCTCCAGTTTGTGGGGTACCCACATAGCAGGTATGGGATTTGATTTTATCATGAGTGTGCCCCTCATGCCATCTCATTGTGGCTTCTCCTATGTCTTTCAACATGGGGTATCTAGTTTTGGTGGGTTCCAGTGTCCTCCTGTCAATAGTTGTTCAAAAGCTAGTTATATTTTAGTACTCTTGCAGGAGGAAATCTAACTATAATTAGCTTTAGAATGTCTTTAAAGACTATAACTAATGTAACTAAATAGCTATAGAAAATTCTATAGAAAATTACTAAGAATTGGAATCAGTAAAAGTTTTCATTTGTTTTTGAACAATAAAATTAATAAATGTTGACTTTTTTGATAAAATGTTTTACCAAATACTGTAGAGAATGAAAAGGTAAATGCCTGGAATGTCAATATTAAATGTAATTAATTAAAAAGTACATGGCAAAAAATCAGTAGCAAGTAAAAACACTTCAAGTCACTCATGGAGACACATTCTATAAATAAATATTTCAAGTCTTTTATTTTATGTTATATTTTAGTAAAAGAAAAAAATTTGAATTTTATATTTTAAATATACATTAATTCAGTCTTTGCCTTGACCTGCCTTCAGATTATCTATAACCTTATCTAGAGTCTCAAGTTCTCTTTTTTCTCCTTCCTTCCTTCTTTCTCCTCCTTTCTTTTATTCCCTCTCTCCCTCCCTTTCTTCCAGATTTCTTACTTTAATGATTATTTTAACTGACTATCCATAAAGAGAAATTTGTTTACATACTTTTAAACATCAATGCTATTTTTTTAAAAGATACCCAATGAGCTAGGATTTTGTTATAATATACAGCAGCCGTATGATATTTAACCATTTTTCATAAATAATTGTCCATTCCAAGTAACTGTAACACTTGAGAAAAAAAGAAAAACTCTATCTTTTGCGGATTTGACTTGAGGAAGTGGGAGTGGAGAGTATAAACACTGCAGCTTTTGCTGCAGAGAATTACAGTGTGTGTTTGAAGGACTGAGTTCCAGTCCTGTTCTTTTGTAGAAGATGCTAGTCTTCAGTGCCTTTACCTTCTTCTTTTTTTTTTTTTTTTTTTTGTAGAAGATGTTAAACTTCAGTGCCTTTATAATAACCAGTAAACATGTGTGACTCTGGAATCCTCTCAAAGTTTGTGTGATAGAGCTATGTAGAGTTATGTGGGCCAATCTTTCACTTGGAAATATTATTTATCTTTGATTTTCCAGAATTTTCTGTATGTTTGATTATAAAGACTTAACTAACTCCTCATGAGAATTTGTCACATGTCTCAAGATACCATGCCTGTCATAATCCTGTATTACTGCTTCATTATGAATAACTAAACCAGTGGTATAGCTCAGCAGTATCTGTTTTTATACTTTACATATGTGTATAATTAGCCGAACTTTTAAAACAAACTTTATAGATTTCTGCAGTTGAGTCTTAGTATATTGATTAAACTTCCCCTTAGCTTCTCATGGCATTTTAATACAGAGAGAGTAATGTGTTTTTCTTTTTGGATACTTATTAACTCTGATTATAAAAAGAAATCATTCAGCAACATTTACTTAAAAGCAAAACTTCAAAATATTTTATTAATACTTTGATTTAGCCTCTTCTGTTTTCTGTCTGTATTTTAATTTAAATCATAAAAAAGGAGGTTTGCATCTTCTCAACAATTGTCTATGAATGAAAATTTCATCACTCCCCTAGAGTAAAAAGTGTGGAGTATGGTAACACACAGTTTTGGGTTTAGATACTGTCTTTGCTCTCACTAGCCTTGTGACCTGGAACATATTTATTTACCTGTAGAGAATACTAATAATCTCTAACTGATATAGTTATTATAGAAATAAATTATATAGCATAAGCATTTACTTAAAAAGTTCAGCTTAATGTCTAATATACACCAAACACTCAAGTGCTTCCTATTATAATTACTAACAATAGTAGTACTAATAGTAATAATGATGGCAATAGCAGTAATATTAGTGGTGGTAGTGTTTGTTCTTGTTGTAGTAGTAGTAACAATATGATGGGCTTCTCAGGTGGCTTAGTGGTGAAGATTCTGCCTGCCAACTCAGGACACAAGTTCAATCCCTGGTTCAGGAAGATCCCCTGGAGAAGGAAATGTCAACACACTCCAGTATTCTTGCCTGGGAAATCCCATGGACAGAGGAGCCTGGTGGGCTGCAGCTCACGGGGTTTCAAAAGAGTTGGACATGACTTAGCAACTAAAAAAAAGTATGAAAATTCCTTCACATTTAGAAGCTCATAATCATGAGTTGCCTCCTGAGAAATTTATATGCAGGTCAAGAAGCAACAGTTAGAACTGGACATGGAACAACAGACTGGTTCCAAATTGGAAAAGGAGTATGTCAAGGCTATATATTGTCACCCTGAGTTGGACACGACCGAGCGACTGAAATGAACTGAATTATAAATTGGGAAATTACTAGCAAAGTAATATTTTCTTCCTAATTCTAGAATTTTTAAATATTAAAAACTATGTTTCTTAAAATCTCATCTTTCCTAATTGATGCTAATCTTTGAAATTTGAAATTTGAGAACTTAAAGTTTGGATGATTATAATATTTCAGATGGCACAGAAAAGCAACCTGTGTGAAGTCCAACCAATATGTGCATGAATATACATATAATACGTCTGTATTAACATTTATGGTAACACTTTTACACCTATAGATGACAAGTTCCTGAGTACAATTTTATTATGAATTTGATGCTGTTTTGTAACATATCTTTATTCTTAAACCAAGTAATTCATTCGATAGGCAACCACTAGAGTTCGAAAGTGACACTTAGATTACATATTAAAGGCTCCAAGCTGTATCTGTCTATCCTGATATCAATGAATGCCTCTCTGTTTAAAAATTCTTTTTGTGTGTAAACTCAACTTCTTCCAAATTTAGTGTTCTATATTAAAATATCAAATCTAATGCAATCATTGTTTTGCAAGTAAGCATCTCTGTGGCTAATGTTCTTGAGAGTTTCATCATATTAGATTTTCTGTTGAATCACAAAGTATGTTCCAATTTAAAAATATCAATTCCAAGCTCGTTTAATTCTTCAACTTCATTCAGCAACTTAAAACAAACTCTGTATCCCCAGTGCGTTTTTTTTGATGAATAGCAGAGCATATTTTCTGCTCTCAACCCCTTAACAGCTGTCTGGTGTTCTTTCCATCACCACTCTAAGTTAAAACATAGTTATAAATCCTTTTAATGGGTGTACCGTAGCCTTGATTTTACGTCGTAACTAAGATGTTTTATGGCATGTCTGGGAATACACACCTTTCCAAATTCCTTGCCAAATATTAATTAGTAATTTTATAGCAAGGTTTCAAGGACCAAGGGAATACACTTTTAAAAAGAAATATTAAGGGGCCCATGTCATCATATTTTGGGTTTTACTCTGCAAAGTGTACTAAATTGAACATTACATTTCCAGCCATAAGGAAGTAAGAAACACACTGCACTTCAGGCAAAATTACAGCAATAGCCACTTTCACTTGCATTCTCTTTCAACATTTATTAATATTCTCTTGATTCTCTCTTCTCTGAATCTATCCTTAAATATTTTACCACCTAGTTTCAGTGCAGACCATTTTAGCAAAACTAAATTCATGTACTAAAATACCTCTTTCTTATTCAGTATCAAGAAATTCTGCTTTAGACTTGAACTTTTCTAATTTTGTCAGTAATAAAATCCTGTTTTGTTCCTTGACGTTCTCCCAGAATCAACTTTCTCCTTCTGACTTCTACATGTAGTGGTAGCTCCAAATTATTCTCCATTTTTCCTCAAGGAAAACTTCCTTTCCACTCAAGGAAGAACTGTTCTCTCTATAATTGGTTCACAGAGAGTCTCATAAACTTTTATCAAAGAGCCTAATCAGTGTTTGTGTGTCTTTGTCACTAGATTCTAAATTCTAACGGAGAGATTCTTGATCAGTTTTGCTCACATTAGACATACTGGGAGATAATATAATATCTAGCTTAGAGTAGCACATTTATTGAGTGAATTAATAAATTATATGTTGTTATTTCACAATAGAATGTTATTTTTAATAGCATTTTCCTTTCTTAATAATAAGTGTCAACTTTCCTATAATGGCTGTGTTTAAAACTAATTCCTTAAATCCACATTTGTAATACTTTTTATTTTATTTTTTACTTTAAATTTATTTATTTTAACTGGAAGCAACCTAGATGCCCATCAGCAGATGAATGTAATACTTTTTAAAAACTATATAAATTTATTTATTTTATTTGGAGGTTATTACTTTACAATATTGCCATGGTTTTGCCATACATTGACATGAATCTGCCACAGGTGTACATGTGTTCCCCATCCTGAAACCCCCTCCCACCTCTCTCCCCATCTCATCCCTTTGGATTAATCCCAGTGCACCAGCCCCGAGCACCCTGTCTCATGCATCATACCTGGACTGGCAATTTGTTTCACATATGTTAATATACATGTTTCAATGCCATTCTCCCAAATCATCCCACCCTCGCCCTGTCCCACAAAGTCCAAAAGACTGTTCTGTACCTGTGTCTCTTTTGCTGTCTCACTTTATTTAAACTTCTGTAATAATAGATATCTTCAGCTTTCAGTTCAGTTCAGTTGCTCAGTCATGTCCAACTCTTTTGTGACCCTATGGATGGCAGCACGCCATGCTTCCCTGTCCATCACCAACTCCCAAAGTTTACTCAAACTCATGTCCATCGTGTCGGTGATGCCATCCAACCATCTCATCCTCCGTCGGCCCCTTCTCTCATGCTTTCAATATTTCCCTGCATCAAGGCCTTTTTCAATAAGTCGGTTCTTCACATCAGGTGGCCAAAGTACTGGAGCTTCAGCATCAGTCCTTCAAATGAATATTCAGGGATGATTTCCTTTAGAATTGAATGGTTTAATATCCTTCAGTCCAAAGAACTCTCAAGAGTCTTCTTCAACACCACAGTTCAAAACCATCAATTCTTCGGCACTCAGCTTGTTTTATGGTCCAACTCTCATATCCATACATGACAACTGGTAAAACCATAGCATTGACTGCTGCTGCTGCTAAGTAGCTTCAGTTGTGTCTGACTGTGCGACCAGAGAGCAGCCCACCAGGCTCCTCCTCCTCCTCCTAGGATTCTCCAGGCAAGAACACTGAAGTGGGTTGCCCTTTCCTTCTCCAATGCGTGAAAGTGAAAAG
Source organism: Neotragus moschatus (assembly GCA_006410615.1). Taxonomy (NCBI): domain Eukaryota; kingdom Metazoa; phylum Chordata; class Mammalia; order Artiodactyla; family Bovidae; genus Neotragus; species Neotragus moschatus. The sequence continues at coordinate 374,460 of SJYA01002310.1, forward strand.
TGAAAGTGAAGTCGCTCAGTCATGTCCAACTCGTAGCAACCCCATGGACTGCAGCCTACCAGGCTCCTCTGTTCATTGGATTTTCCAGGCAAGAGTACTGGAGTGGGTTGCCATTGCCTTCTCCAATAGCATTGACTAGACAGTCCTTTAGCACTTCTGCTTTTTAATATGCTGTCTAGGTTGGTTACAGCTTTTCTTCTAAGGAGCAAGCGTCTTTTAGTTTCATGACTGCAGTCACTGTCTGGAGTGATTTTAGAGCCCAAGAAAATGAAGTCTGTCACTGTTTCCTTTCTTTCCCCATCTATTTGCCATGAAGTGATGGGACCGGTTGCCATGATCTAATTTTTTTGAATGTTGAGTTTTGAACCAGCTTTTTCACTCTCTTCTTTAATCAAGAGGCTCTTTATTTTCTCTTTGCTTTCTACTATAATGGATGGTGGTATCATCTGCATATCTTAGGTTATTGATATCTCTCCTGGCAGTCTTGATTCCAGCTTGTGCTTCATCCATTCTGGCATTTTGCATGATGTACTCTATATAAAAGTTAAATAAGCAGGATTATAATATACAGCCCTGATGTACTCCTTTCCCGTTTTGGAAACAGTCTGTTGTTCAATGTCCAGTTCTAACTGTTTCTTCTTGACCTGCATGCAGATTTCTCAGGGGACATGTCAGGTGGTCTGGTATTCTCATCTCTAAGAATGTCCCACAGTTTGTGGTAATCCATACAGTCAAAGGCTTCAGTGTAGTCAATAAAACAAAAGTAGATGTTTTTCTGGAATTCCATTGCTTTTTCTATGATCCATCAGACATTGGCAATTTGATCTCTGGTTCCTCTGCCTTTTCTAAAACCAGCTTGACCGTCTCGAAGTTCTCAATTTCATGTGCTGTTGAAGCCTAGCTTGGAGAATTTTGATAAGGTAAATCTTCAGCTTTATCTTATGTTATAAATCCACTGTTCAATTGAATAAGATTTCTAAAAGGCATCCAAGACACTATGTTAAAAAAAATTCTCAATTGCCTTTTTCCAAAATGTCTTCCTTCTCTTGATTTCTTCACTTTAATGTTATTTCTCTTCATCCATTTATTCATGTGAAAAGCCTGAGAGTTGTCATGTTTAGCTCATACTTTCTCTCATGTTTTCCATCCAGTCCATCAGAAAATACTGGTGGCTGGTTCTTAAAGCACGGAAATATTTGTACTTTCTTAAGTCTCTAACACTAATGCCCTAGTCCAAGGAAGCCTTAATTTCCCCTGGAGAACTGCTTAAACCCCTCCCCCATTAGCTCTTTTAAACTCTACCACCACCAATCCCTGAATGTTAATGCCCCACAGCAGACAGAGTGAATCTTTCAAAACTTAAAGCTGATTGTGTTACTCCTTTGTGCAAATAGCCATCATTCCTAAAATAAAATTGGCCTACACATTTATGGATGGTCTTATATGTAAGGTGAGAGCGCTCATTATTGTTGTTTTATTATTATTTTTAGCTTGCAGAGAATATAATATGATAAGTGTACCATGAAAATGGTGTGTTCAAATAATTTTAGTTATTCAAAGAAAAATACACTTTATCCAATATAAGATGTGTTGTGTTACTTTGTATTTTCATTTTCTTCCCAGATTCAGCTGTCTTTCCTACTGAAATATTTAGTGTTGACAATGAAGTAAATCAGGCAGTTGCACACCTATTATTAGATATAGCATGTCAGTTTATCATTAAGAAAGTTTCTGTCCACTTCAGGCTTTCACTGTCTGATGTTCTTTGAAGCACTGGATTGCACTGATTTTTTTTTTCTCTGTTTTATAGAACAACCTACTTAAGGTTGCCTTTGAATAAGTTGAATGCTTTATGGTCCTAGAAAGCCCTGATTTAATATAAGTTTATTATGTTTAGCAAAATGCTTTTCTTCCATGTACCACCTGGAAGGAGTCTTGAGTGGTTGGTTATACATATATCTCCAATTATGTTACTTATAAAAATTCTGAGGAATCAGAAGGGGTTACAAAAAAAATTATTTCAATATATATTGCATTAAAGAAAATTAAGTAAGTTATTTTACTCTAAGACTTTATCTTTAAAATACTAATATACTCAAGAATATTATACAGTACTGTTTCCTTGTTTCACATCTTGATGAAATCATACCCTTCCAAATACACTACATGACTCGAATCACAACTGTTGACAAAAGGATAAGAAAATACTTATAAATTTCAGCAAGAATTTGGTAAGACAAAGCAAAACAAAATCTTGTCATGATGGATAAAGTATAGAATATGGAGCTGTGTTTGACAGGCTTGTCCTGGTATTACTAGGGTGAGACCATTCCACCATTTTTGGATATTCCTATCAGATCATCCCCTTTCATACAAAATTTCACATAACTGAATTTGAACATTATCTGTGGCAGCTGTTAGTAAATATTCAGCTTTTGTGGAACAGAAAATTGAGTGCTATTCAAAAAATAAAAAAGCAGACATCATGGTTAGTACTTTGAGGGAATATATATATATACATACTTGCATACAGAAACACACACACATAATATTACAAGTTCATAATAGAAATATTAGCACTAGTTATCAGTACTAATACTAATAGTAACATAGTATTATGTGCACATCAATAATAGCAAATATAATAGATGAAGTAGAGGATTTAACATAATTGGGTACATTAATTTACACACACCATCACAAAGGAAAGTTTAACATAGGTAAAGAAAAGATAAATATTTCCATATGAGTGTTATTAAAGGTGTTAAGCAGCATTCGAGAACATCAAGGGGGCGTGCATGATGCATGCAGTGATTTCTGAAAGGTTCTAGCATATATGAGTACGTGTGGCATGATTCTTCAGTTAAACTTAGTCTTAAGGAAGTATGTTTATCTATGTTTTCAATAATGTTTCTTGAATCTCAGTATGAATAATGTGGTGTATTAAGTATTGGTGATACTGTAATAAACAAGTCTTGGGGAAGAATTTAAACAACTATTTCAGTTCAGTTCAGTCCAGTCACTCAGTTGTGTCCAACTCTTGGTGACCCCGGAATTTACTCAAACTCATGTCCATTGAGTCGGTGATGCCATCCAACCATTTCATCCTCTGCTGTCCCCTTCTCCTCCTGCCTTCAATCTTTCCCAGTATCAAGGTCTTTTCAAATGAGTCAGCTCTTTGCATCAGGTGGCCAAAGTATTGGAGTTTCAGCTCCAGCATCAGTCCTTCCAATGAATATTCAGGACTGATTTCCTTTAGAATGGACTGATTGGATCTCCTTACAGTCCAAGGGACTCTCAAGAGTCTTCTCCAACACCACAAAAGCATCAATTCTTTGACGCTCAGCTTTCTTTATAGTCCAACTCTCACATCCATACGTGATTACTGGAAAAACCATAGCCTTGACTGGACAGACCTTTGTTGGCAAAGTAACATCTCTGCTTTTTAATATGCTATCTAGGTTGGTCATAACTTTTCTTCCAAGGACCAAGCATCTTTTAATTTTAGGGCTATTATCACCATTTGCAGTGATTTTGGAGCCCAAGAAAATAAAGGCTGTCACTGTTTCCCCATCTATTTGCCATGAAGTAACAAGGCCAGATGCACAACTATTTAAACAAGTTTATATAACTACCTTATATAAGGGAAGGGTTGGTTTTGCATAATAATCTTCCTTTTATGTGAATTTTAAAGTATTTCTTCACTTTTTATTTTTTATATTACAAATATAATATGATCAACTTACATATGTTAAGAATGCTGAATACCTTATTGTGGTATTTTATCTTTCCTAGTAACACCAGTTTTCAAACTATCTAGTTTGATATTAAACATACTTGTTAACAGGAAGTGTAAATAAGATTCTGTTGTTAGCCATTCAAATATTGAGAGACTTTTCCCATTTAGCCAGACTGTATTTGCTTTGGCAATTAGTTAATTTATGATTTATTACATATTCAAATAGAATGTGAAATATAATTATACTATTTTTGTATTTTACCCATTGTGAATCTTTTCAAAGCAGTATGCCACATGTGCTATAGGATGCTGGTAAAAAAAAAAAATGTTCCTTTTTAAATTCCAAAATCAGTGCGAATTTAATGAGTTTTTATCCTACTCTGGGATAAAACAAAATTTATGCTGATTTCCACAGAACCCTACAATAATGTTTTATTAATCTAAAGCTGTGAAAGAGTATGTAGCATAGTAAATGTTGTAGACTGAATTGTGTTCCTTCCAAAGTCATATTTTGAAATCCCAGCCCCTAAGGTGACTGTATTTGGAAATAAGTCTTCAAGGAGGCGGTTAAGGTTAAAGGTGGATTCGTAACCCAATATAACTGTGGCCTTATAAAAAGAAGAGAACCCAGTGATCTCTCTGTCTTTGTACCAGCATAGATGATAGGTCATGTGAAGATGCGATTAGAATGTGCCCACCTACATGCCAGGAAGAGGGGCCTCACAGGTGCTAGCTAAAAGCAACTTGATCTTGGGGTTCTAGCTTCTGAAATTGTGACAAAAAATTAATTTATCTTGTTTAAGCCACCTAGTCTGCAGTGTTCTGTTATAGCAGCACTAGCTGACTAAAAAGTAAGTCACTTAATCAGTTATCTTAATATTTATTTAGAGTTAACTGCAGTACCTTTTGTGTGGATAAATCTTCAATATTACAAATATTATGAATACTATTCAATATTATTATTCAATATTATGTCCCCTAGGTTTTTTGTCAAGATATACTCAAATTACATATTAAATATGTTTTCTTTACATTTCACAAATAATAGGCTTCCTGAAAATGACCATATTCTCTTGTTAATGCTGTTAAAGTGTCATATTCCCTTTTAAATTTTACTGATTTATAGTCCATAAGAAATATTACTATATTGAAGAGTTTTTATCATTTCCTACAGTTCAAATATGTGGTTTTAAATATACTTATGCAGGAACAACTAATAACTAATAATTAAAAGAAATCACATGCAACTCTTGAAACAGTTTCTTAATTGCAACTCATTAAACAAAATTGCAGCATATTATCTCCATTATAATACCCAGAATAGAATTTTGTAATGGTCTTTCTGTCACTCTTCCATGCGTTTTAGCATTAGTTTATAATATCTGATATAAAAGTAACTTTTATAATCAGGTAGATTTTATGTTGTAAATCATACAATTTAAGTTGTTTTTAAAGCTTCAAACTTATTAGCAGGATAATAGTTGAATTTTCAGTCAATATTCATAGCTTACTCAAAGTTAGAAGAGCTAAACTAGATGAATACAGTTTCTATCATTTGCATGGTCTGTTTTAAATCTGTTTTTATGTTTGTAATAATTCTGGCTACAGTACTTTAATATGCTATATTACTAAGAGAAAAAAAGGAATTCTACTAAAAAATTACACAATAAAAATGCCATACTAAAATGAGTCTGTATCTTCCATTATCAGTAAAGTCTCAGACATTTACATGGAAATCACATTCTGATATAACTCTATTTTGTGTGTTGGCAAGACCATTCTAAGTCTAGTAAGCATATATTGAACTTACCATTTATTCTAAATACCAATAAAATTATGCAGTGAATGGGCAAACTATGGATGCACATTTACATGTAGAAACCATTATCTCTTTTAAGTTTATGTGTGTTCTGACCGCAGAAAGCCAATGTTGCCTACTGAGAAAGTAATCAAGTCATGGAAAAGAGATTCCACCAAAGAATCCAAATTTTTAGTGAGTTTTTGATTGTCTTAAAGAGTTTAATAAGTACAAAGTCAAAGTATCTCATATATCTAAAGGCATTATTTGTCCACATTTTCTTTCCTTGCTTATAATTTTCCTCAGAGTAAGGATACTATATTTTAGTTTGTTCATAGTGGGATGTTTTACTGCTAATCTTCAATAACTGAAATCACCCTTAATGTGTACATTGATATTTTTGAAACATCCAATGTAATGAGATTGTTTCTTCATGTTTCATTGTTCCCGTTTTGTCTTCAACTTCTCCAAAGCAATAGGATAAATCTGATGTAAACTTTTCACTTATAACCGTTCCCATCTTCACATATATCTAATCAAACCTGATATTTGTGACAGAAGATTGATTATGAAGACCTGTTCCTTTGTTGTCCATTTGTCTTTTATCAATTGTTCATATTCTAGGTTTCTGCCATGTGTAAAGTGTGTGCGTGTGCTTACTAGAAAACCCATTTAGATAACTTTCTTTTTATATATAAATACATAAGACATAAAAATAAACTGAAAATCCTATCTTATTTCTTTTTTCCATTTTAGTTAAATCTTTGGCTCTCTCTCTAGAGATAGTCAGTCATTGTGTGTTCTCCATTTCCTCACTTACCATTTCCTTTTCTGTCTACCTCGGTGGCTTCAATTCCAGTGTTGTTGTTCAGTTGCTCAGCCATGTCCGTCTCTGCAACCCTATGGACTGAAGCATGCCAGGCTTTCCTGTCTTTCGCCATCTCCCATAGCTTGCTCAAACTCATGTCCATTGAATCAGTGATGCCATCCAACCATCTCATCCTCTGTTTTCCCTTTCTTTTCCTGCCTTCAATTTTTCCCAGCAGCAGGGTCTTTTCCAGTGGCTAGCTCTTCCCATCAGGTGGTCAATGTATTGGAGTTTCAGCTTCATCATCAGTCCTTCCAATGGATATTCAGGACTGATTTCCTTTAGGATGGACTGGCTTGATCTTGCAGTCCAAAGGACTCTCAAGAGTCTTTCCGAACACCACAGTTCAAGAGCATCAGTTCTTTGGTGCTCAGCCTTCTTTATGGTCCAACTCTCACATCCATACATGACTACTGGAAAAACCATAGCTTTGACTATATGGACCTTTGTTGGCAAAGTAATTTCTCTGCTTAATATGCCATTCCATTACATATATGAAACCACCATGGATAATCTTACCAAGTGGAAAAACCTACCTTTATCTTGTTAGATTTATCTTGTGGCATTTGATATGGTTAATGATTTTCTACTTGTGGAAACACAAAGCTTCTAATATTTACTTGATGTCACACTATGTCACTCTCTTACCACTCAGTATTCTTTGTAACTCTCTCTCTCTCTTTTTTTTTTTTTTTTTGGTGACTTTTCTCTGCATTGATTTAAGTAGTGCTGTTTTCCAGTGATCTAGCCATAGCTCTCTTGGTTTTACTCTTTCTCTGAGAGTTTTCAACCATCTTCAGCCCATGACATTGGCTCGTAATTATCTCCTGTTATCTTTGGCTTAGCCACCATGATTGTTCACTTGGATTACTCCAGTATTCTACATCTCACTCTTCCATATCCCACATTGATTTCTTCTCACAATTCTTTACATGGTAGCCAGAATTTGCACCTTAAAACTATAAATCCGATCAGAATAAACATTTGCTTGAAATACTCATATAGATTCTCATGATACTAAACAAAATTAAACCTCATCACCATGGTCCACATCTGCAACACTGGATGTTATGGTGCTCTGTGTACAACTTTTGAGGGACAGATCTCTATTTCCTTAGAAGCTGCTAGCATTGGCTCCTAAGTCTTACAGCTTAGCCTCTTTCTAGAAATGATGTTCATTCAAAGAGCTATCTCATTCAGTGGAGAGCCCACATTCACTGGCAGGTGTGCAAAGATCTGCCTCCTTGGCCTCAAACCTGACCATCCCAGTCCCACAACTCCCCACCACACCCCTTACCTCTATTCCAGTTCAACTCATTGCCTTGTTCAGTTATGTTTCCTTTGCTCCCCAACATGTGCTGTACCTGAGATCAATTCCCCAGTAGACTTTCTACATTCTAGTCTGTTTCTCCTAGGAACTAAAGCCATGTGTCACACTCATTTTTGCCTGTCTTACTACCCTTACTACACTGTTTTCCTGTTTTTGTTGTTGCTATTATTGTTTTTTACCTTAAAGTATATTTCCACTTGCACTTGTTCCTATGTGGAAGAGGTTTCCCTTTATCTTTATTATTTATATCTCAGTTCCAATATAATCTCCACAGAGAGACCCCTCAGGTGTAAATCCACCTGTTTCTTATCCTTTTTCATAATCTACCATGTTGAAAATTTCTTTTGTCTACATGCATTATCATATGAGCTTGTTTATTTCCTTGTGTATTGCTGCTTTCTCTTTCAAATATAATGTAAGCTACCAGACAAAAAGAATGTCTCTTTTGTTCAATTCACGCTTTTGTTCAGTGAATTGAACATAGGACAGGCATGTCTTGGTCAGTTTGAGCTACTATAAGTGAATATCATAGACTGCTTGGCTTAAATAACAAACATTTAGTTCTTACAGTTCAGAACGTTGGGAAGTCCAATAGGTGCCAGAAAAGGCAGTGTCCAGTGAGGGCACTTTCTGTGGTTTGCATCCAGTCATCATATTGTTGTCTCTTCAGATGTGCGTGTGTTGGGGATGGGGAGTGGGTATAGGGGAGAGAATGAAAAAGAGATCCCTTTTCTTTTTCTTCATATAAGGACACTGGTCCTTGAAGACTCAACTCTTAGCCTAATTAGCTCCCCAAAACCCACCTGTATATACTGTCACATTGAGGATTAGAGTTTTATTATATGAATTTTGAAGCAGATCAAAATTTCAGTATCTAGTTTCCCTAGTAGTTCAGATGGTAAAGAATACACCTTCAATGTGGGGGACCTGGGTTTGAGTCCTGGGTTGGGAAGATCCCCTGGAGGAAGGGCATGGCAGCTCACTCCAGTATTCTTTCCTGGAGAATCTCCATGGACAAGAAGCCTGGTGGGGTACAGTCCATTGGGTTGCAAAGAGTCATACATGACTGAGCTATTAAGCACAGCACACAACAGGGCATATAGTATGTATTCAACAACAATTGAAGAAATAGATAAATAGATATTAAAATCCTCAAATCACAACAGAATGCCAGATTCCAATTTTCAATTATCTAGAAGAAGCTGAAAATAAATTTCAAATTTATTATTTACAAAACTGACTTAGTAAGTAAATTCTAACTCTTCAATTTGAAATTTCTAGTTTCCTGAGTTGGCTGGATATCTCATGTCAAGCCATTTCACTACTTGGTCAGCCAAACCAAATTTGGGTTTACAGTTGCTTGAGATAATAATTGTTCATTTGGACCCCTCTTTTTGTCTTACTGTATTATAAATTTGTCTCTAAAATGCTGTAAAATCTGTCAACCCATTATTATCTGATTCTAGCCATTTTATTCATATACATTTATAAACTATTAAATCCAATCTCATCTTCTCTCCCTTGGATTATTATAATAACTACATAGCAATTTTTACCCCTCTCATATATATTCCAAGTTTTGCCAGTTAATTCCTGCTTAAAGGAATTTAATGATTTTTATTGTTAACAATTAGATAAAAGCTCTTTAAATAACAATGGTGCATCAGTTCAGTTCAGTCACTCAGTCATGTCAGACTCCCTGTGACCCCATGAATCACAGCATGCCAGGCCTCCCTGTCCATCACCAACTCCCAGAGTCTACTCAGACTCATGTCCATCCAGTTGGTGATGCCATCCAGCCATCTCATCCTCTGTCCTCCCCTTATCCTCCTGCCCGCAATCCCTCCCAGCATCACAGCCTTTTCCAATGAGTCAACTCTTTGCATGAAGTGGCCAAAGTATTGGAGTTTCAGCTTCAGCTTCAGCATCAGTCCTTCCAATGAACACCCAGGACTGATCTCCTTTAGGATGGACTGGTTGGATCTCCTTGAAGTCCAAGGAACTCTCTCAATAGTCTTCTCCAACACCACAGTTCAAAAGCATCAATTCTTCAGCACTCAGCTTTCTTCACAGTCCAACTCTCACATCCATACATGACCACTGGAAAAACCATAGCCTTGGCTAGACAGACCTTTGTTGGCAAAGTAACATCTCTGCTTTTGAATATGCTATCTAGGTTGGTCATAACTTTCCTTCCATGGAATAAGTGTCTTTTAATTTCATGGCAATGATGCATAAGGTTTAAAATTTAGGCCTCTAAATAGATTTCTGCTTTCATCTCTTGCTACTCCCATTCTCAGATCCTATGTCATGGTACCAATAATTATCAAAATTTTATCTCTCCATATGCACCTACTGTTTCCTTTCTTAGAATTTCCTATTCACCTAGAAAATTCTTAAAATCTCACTAAAATACTAATTTTGGAAACATCTTCTGATTTCTCTCAATTTAAGATTCTTTTCTCTGTGATTTAATAGAATTTCACTTAAATTCCATTTACTTATTTTTTGCAAGTTTATCTCCTTCAGAAACTGGTAGATATTAAGACAAGGATTATGTCTTATTCATCTTTGTTTTACTAGTGCCAAATACTGTGTTTGGCACTTACATTGCACTCATAAAACACTGAGAAAATAAATAAATGTTTGATGAATGAGGAGTGTGGCAGGGTCAGAGAAAAAAATGTGAGATAAGAACTTATATTTTATTCTCAAGAGTTTGTAAATATAATGTTAGGGGAATATAAAAGTGATTTATGATCAAATAAAAAATAATGTAGTTATTTGGGATGGAGGAAGGGTCAAAAGATTAGTAATGTTTGATTTAAACTTCAACAAGTATGTACAAAGCTATATTGGAATGGGATTTAAAATGATATTTGCAAAGGCTGTTAAAGTCAGTATTCCTGTAAAGCTTACACAATGAAGGACAAATATTCAAATGAATAAAATAAAAGGATATAATTTTATTAGGAATATACATTGCAATTTTAAATGCCTTTTTTTTATGATTATTTATTTCAGGAAAGTCAAGTGAGATTTACTCTATGATCTTTGTTTTCTCTGATGGCAGAGTAGGTCCTTGATTAATTAATCTCTGAAAAAATATTTTCAATAACCGTATGTGTTCAAATTTTGGTCTCTAGTTAGGTAAGGAAGAACTGTAATTAGAATTACTCTCCAGTGCTTTAGTATCTATTTGTGACTATATCTCATCTCATGGTTATTGTGATGAAATCACATTTAATACAGATTTAACAGTCAAGAAAACAAGATATATAGAAAATAATATTATTGAAAATAAATCCAATTTGTTGATAGAAAGGAGTATTCCAGGTACCAAAAAAAAAAAAAAAATGAATACAGTATAAAGAAAGAATAATTTACTCTTTAAGTATTTTTTAAAGCACAGACATAAATTAAAATAAAATCATACATCTATGAGTATGTATATTTGAAAAGATAATATATAAACCATCCTGATAATCATAAAGTGAAATTTTTGGTACTAAGTATTAGATAAGAAATGTATAAAATATCAGAAACAAATATTTATGGTTTCAAAAATATTGGTTCTCTACTGAACTGTGACTTTAGGGAAGTCACATAACTTTTCTTAGGTTTCCTCAGGTAAATAGGGACACTTATAGTAGGTATGAAATACAGGCATAAAAAATAAAAGAGATGGTTATGCATGTGAGATGCTAAGCCTTGTTCACAATTATAACAGTTGTTAAAATTCTCATTATTCCTGAACAGTATATAGGAGAAACCCACCTTTAATAATATAGCTCTCCTGGATTGCATTATGATTATTTGCATCAAGTAATAAAGAGTGAGATTTTGGCCAAGCAAGTCAATATAAAGTAGTTATTAAATTATAATCACTATAAATACAATTCTTGAACTTGTCAGTTCAGTTCAGTCACTCAGTCGTGTCTGACTCTTTGCAACCCCATGAATCGCAGTACACCAGGCCTCCCTGTCCATCACCAACTCCTGGAGTTCACTCAGACTCATGTCCATCGAGTCAGTGATGCCATCCAGCCATCTCATCCTCTGTCGTCCCCTTCTCCTCCTGCCCCTAATCCCTCCCAGCATCAGANAATTTGCTGGAATATTGAGTGCAGCACTTTCATAGCATCATCTTTCAGGATTTGAAATAGCTCAACTGGCACTCCATCACCCCCACTAGCTTTGTTTGTAGTGATCTTTCTAAGGCCCACTTGACTTCACATTCCAGGATGTCTGACTCCAGATGAGTGATCACAGCATCATGATTTTCTGGGTCATGAAGATCTTTTTTTGTACAGTTCCTCTGTGTATTCTTGCCACCTCTTAATATCTTCTCCTGTTAGGTCCATACCATTTTCTGTCCTTTATCGAGCCCATCTTTGCATGAAATGTTCCCTTGAGTACACACACAAATTATGTACTTTGAACTTATTCATACCTAAAACAGATAGTAATTGTAGATGAACAGCTTTGACAAACTTAGGTGTTCTGGAATTTTCCTTTTTCACAACCACACTGAATACTGACATATTCGAGTGTATAAACTATACTTTCAGGCCGAAAATTCATTATGGAAGTCAGTACTTTCTGGTGTCAGCCAAAATATATTTGATGAATGGAAGAACATATTTTATCTGAAAATGCTGTTGCAACATCTGAAATAAAAAGATGTGTCATTTGTAAGATATAATCATGCAGTTAACCCTCTTTACTTTGCCTCAAATGAATTGTCACAAACATACTATTGCAGATGACAGAGAATCATTTGTATTTTTTGAAACAAAACTGCTCTGAGGATCCAGGTTGCAAGAAAGACAACCTTACAGAGGACACTATGTTTGGAAATTAATAGAAATGAGAAAGCACAGAGCATGGTAAAGCTATATAAATGGACTGGAAAGCTCTATGTTTTCCCTCAAAGAAAAAAGTAAGTAAATTAAGAAAAGTAAAATGTGTCAAATTCATGCATTATTAAAAACATAATTTTTATGTCTAAAAGCAAAAAAGTTCAGATTATTTCTTCTTTATTGCATATAAACCTGATGTCATATTTTCAAAGACAAATCCATGAAAATAGCATGTCTTTACTCTAAATAGCAAAGACTTATATTTGTTTTGTAGAGCCCAGGAGGGAAAGGACCTGAAAGTGGGGAAAGTGAAAGTCGCTCAGTAGTTTCTGACTCTTTGTGACCCCACAGACTACACAACCCACAGAATTCTCCAGGCCAGAATACTGGAGTGGGTAGCCTTTCCCTTCTCCAGAGGAAAGTGGAGAGGAATGAGGCAATATCCTGTTGTTTATACTCAGAGTCAGTGCCATCCACTAAAATTAAAAATCTGATCAGCCAGATCTGGTAGTATTTATCCTTTCACCTACCCTGCATCCAAGGAAGAGAACTGAAGATAAACAAAGTAATCCAACCCCCCCCCCCAAACAACTTAAGACATCAGTCTCTACCTTTCACCTAATGATTGAGAAGTTTGGGTTCAAAGAATTTTCCCTACAATGGGCATACAATGATTTTAAGTTGAAGGATTTTCAACAAATCACAAATTTAAGAGGATGGAAATGAACAAAGCACAAATTAATTTGGTTAGTAGAAACATGAATGATACATCTTTAGATTTACTAAAATAATAGTTTTCCTGTCCTAATAATTATAGAGCATATAAATGGCATAATTTAGATTTTTCAAAATTTGTATCTCATATCACATGTGCAACAAATTTCTAATTTTTATTCAAGTAAATGGAGGGTTACTAGTTATCCACAGTTAAAAAATAACATTGATTACATGTCCAATACACTGTGTAGTTGCAAAATGAACATTCAGGTATTCTGTTTAGAAAGTCTCAAACATTGCATTCAACTCTCTTATTGATTTGAGTAAATTTTCTAATTATTTTATCCATGTGAGATCAAGATTAGTGGCAGGAGGAACTTCATTTGTAAAAATATAATTTCAACTCTAAAAGGAAGGGATACATTTTTAAATCATTTCAACAGAAGCAGTTTGTATCCTTAGGTCAAGACTGTGACAGTCTTGGTCGTGCTAGATTGAGTAACTTGCCTGTCACTTTTTATCTGTTTCTGTAATTTTATTATCATTAAATGAACCAGAAAGTAAATTTGCTTCAACAATGAAAACCCATAGGCTAACATGTCAGTCTTTTAATAAGATTTATTCATATATATTACCATCTGTATATACATACATATACACAATAAGAAAAAAATATAAAAAGCAAAATAAAAATTCTAAGTACATAGATTCCAGCTACAGTCTGAAAATTGGAGAAAAAAATGCAGTAAGGCCTAATGCCTACAACATCTAGAAAGTTGTACAGTACTATAAAAATATACATCAGGCCAAACAGTGGAAACAACTTTGGAAAAACACTGGAATCTTCCTAGTGACAACATAATGAGTGGTCTCAGTTCCACCACCCTTTATGTTCAATGCTTCTGACCACCCCCCCCCCCCAGGGGAACAGGAGAGGTGGAATGGTGATCTCTTTTTGGTAGTGGTTGTCTCAATAGTTGTAATTGTCACCAGAGTCCTCCTGTAATCCAAGCACTAGTAGATTCTGCTCTTCCGCCAGTCAGGTATTATGTCTCCAAGTCACACTTTTTTTGTCTTTTGCTACTCTTGCCTATTCCTCTGTGCTTATTACCATAAAGTTTTCCCTCTGCTGCTTGTAGCCATTGTCCCTAGCAAAACCACAGTCTACATTTGCAGCATATTCTGAGCCTTTGTGGGAACTGAGAAAAAGCTTCCCCTTTGTTGTGATCACTATGCAGAAACAGAATGGGACCCCTACCCAAAGTTTGGTTTGAATAGTTAGGTTAATGATAACACATGTGCACTGAAAGGAAGTGAATATTTTTATTATAACACACATAATGAAGAAAAATGCTAGTTCCCAAGCAGAACTGAGATGGATTGAGAGAGTTAAGAAATGAGACAGACTTGGAAGTTTTACAGTGATTAGGGCAGGGGACCAGAATGAGGGTTCCCTGGGGTGAGGCCCTCTTGGTTGACCTTCCCACTGGTGCCAGAGAAGAAGCACCTAGGATTTCTTATCAGCTGGCCCAGTGGTAGAGAGAGAGGAAAAAGGAGATAGGTGTGATCAAAAGCTGTCACCAGTATAATATCAAGAAAATGACACCTTTTATTACAGTCTGTGAAGAAACACATTTTTAAAAAATGTATCTCTTCTGCGAAGACCTATTATAAGATGGCATGCCTTCCTTCAGGATAATGCAGCTCACAAAGTGCACAGTTTGAGTAGTAGCCCTGATTGGATTGCAACACCTAATTCCTCCACCTTTGTCAGTAACTTTGGGTAGGGTATGATCTGCATAACCATTCTTAGATGAATGAAATCCACCCATTCATGTATGGAATGCTGAAAGTACACAATTTATAAGGAGAGAAAGAATGAGGGCTCGTGGGCTGATTACTGAGATTTGAACAGTTCCATGGGCATTGGTAGCAACATGTTGACCACATGATATGGCCAACATGGTAGTAAATTATTCTTTATGAGGAACAGTTGAAGAGGTGCTTGTTGGGAGAGTTCTGGAATGTAGGTTCAAAGACAGCTGCACAAATATTGTCATGTGTCACATGTCTCTCTTGGAGGAGACACATAATAATCCTCCAAGTATAGACCCTTCCTCACCAATCTGTAGTCTGCCTTAAATTGATCTTACTGTAATGAGTAGTACTATGATTTGTCCCAAGTAAATAGAAAATTCCACCTTTCTGAAAGGAGGAGACTGGTGGGCTGCAGTCCATGGGGTCGCTGAGAGTTGGACACAACTCAGTGACTTCACTTTCACTTTTCACTTTCATGCATTGGAGAAGGAAATGGCAACCCACTCCAGAGTTCTTGCCTGGAGAATCCCAGGGACAGCGGAGCCTGGTAGGCTGCCATCTATGGGGTCGCACAGAGTCGGACACGACTGAAGCGACTTAGCAGCAGCAGCTATCAGTTACAGAGATATGCACTTAAATTAAGGATTAAAAGACATAAATGTATGACTGCTATGGGCCGAAACCAGTTAACTCTTTAGAACTGTGGCCAGATTGCCTTGAACATGAGAAGTCAGAAAGACTAATGCCCATTACAAATGGATAGCAATAGTTGGGGCATCTTACAGCTCAGCCCTCCTTACAGTCTATACCTTACTAGCCCGTCAAAATATATCAGCTAAAAGTCTCAGAGTTCTTTTTAGTGGATTGTGACCTCAGTAAGATATTCTTGTGATAGACAAAATTATTTGAAAAAGCACAGAGGCATTGACTAGTATTAGGATTCTTAGTGCTCTAAACTGGATTTAAAATATGAATGAAGTTGATAATCTTGAAAATAAACATCAGACATAATACCTATATTTTTCAATACTTTATTATATACTTAAACTTTTGCTAAAAGAATAAACCTTATGTTAACTATTTTTATCACTAAAGATAATACTAGTTAAAAACCATGAAAATAAACTTTTGGGGGTAATGGTTATATATTTGGCGTATATTGTTGTGATGGATTCATGGATGCATACTTATTTCCAAACTCATTACATTGTATACATTAAATATGTATAGGTTTTGTGTGTCAGTCATAAATGTAGTAAATTCTTATACTAATGAAAATCCTCTTTGCTTTTATGGTAAAACTTGATAAGAATTTAAGAGATGTTGTACTGGAAAAAATGCAACAGATGCCCCAGAATAAAACAGACTCCTGAAAACATGATCATTCTGCAAGTACAGACAGAGAAACCAAAGAACTCAAGTCCCAGGTCTCAACTAGAGAGAAAAATAGCTTTGCCAGCAATAGGCTTGCATTCATGAGTCTCCTAGGATGGTAGCAAACACAAAGGCAGTTCTTAACGACTGCAGGAACCCCTCTGCCACATGGAGTAAGCTAGAGGGATATGGTAGAAGAAGAGTTCCAAGGTTTTCAAGGATTACAGCCAACCCCTAGATGTGTGGGAAATTAGAAGTACTTTATGGTAGCAGCTTTCAATATCGATAGATCTCTTTAAGAGAAAAACTGGGAAATGGATGTTTCTGCATATTCATTTTGCACATAACCTTGGATGAATAGCAGCAGTGAGTACTCACATTCTTGCTAAGGACTGAGCCTGTGTTTGTAGTCTTGTAGGTCTTGTGGCAGTGGCCACAGAACTGGCAAAGGTCAGTTTTCGTTCCAGACCCAAAGAAAGGCAATGCCAAAGAACGTTAAAACTACCACACAATTGCACTCATCTCAAAAGCTAGCAAAGTAATTCTCAAAATTCTCCAAGTGAGGTTTCACCAGTACATGAACCATGAACGTCCGGATGTTCAAGCTGCCTTTAAGAAAAGGCAGAGGAGCCAGAGATCTAATTGCAGACAGCCATTGAATCATAGGAAAAGCAAGAGAGTTCCAGAAAAAAAAAAAATCTACTTCTGCTTTATTGACTACACCAAGCCTTTGACTGTGTGGTTTACAATAAACTGTAGAACATTCTTTAAGGGATGGGAATACCAGACCAACAGACCTGTCTCCTGAGAAATCTGTATGCAGGACAAGAAGAAACAGTAAGAACTAGACATGGAACAACAGACTGGTTCCAAAACGGGAAAGGAGTACGTCAAGGCTGTATATTGTCAACCTGCTTACTTAACTTATATGCAGAATACATCATGTGAAATGCCAGGCTGGATGAAGTACAAGCTAGAATCAAGATTGCTGGGAGAAGTATCAGTAACCTCAGATACACAGATGACACTACCCTTACAGCAGAAAGTGAAAAAGAACTAAGGAGCCTTTGATGAATGTGAAAGAGAAAAGTGAAAAAGAACTAAGGAGCCTTTGATGAAAGTGAAAGAGAAGAGTGAAAAAGATGGCTTAAAACTCAATATTCAGAAAACTAAGATCATGGCATCTGGTCTCATCACTTCATGGCAAATAGATGGGGAAATGATGGAAACAGAGACTTTATTTGCTTGGGCTCCCAAATTGCTATAGATGGTGACTGCATCCATGAAGTTAAAAGACACCCTTGGAAGAAAAGCTATGGCCAACCTAGACAGCATATTAAAAAAACAGAGACATTACTTTGCTAACAAAGGTCCATCTAGTCAAAGCTATGGTTTTTCCGGTAGTCATGTATGGTTGTGAGAGTTGGACTATAAAGAAAGTTGAGCACCGAAGAATTGATGCTTTTGAACTGTGGTGTTGGAGAAGACTCTTGAGAGCCCCTTGTACAGCAAGATGAAACCAAGTCAATCCTAAAGGAAATCAGCCCTGAATATTCATTGGAAGGACAGATGCTGAAGCTTCAATACTTTGTTCACCTTATGCAAAGAACTGGAAAAAGACCCTGCTGCTGGGAAAGATTGAAGGTAGGAGAAGCTTCGGCAGAGGGTGAGATGGTNTACAGCAAGATGAAACCAAGTCAATCCTAAAGGAAATCAGCCCTGAATATTCATTGGAAGGACAGATGCTGAAGCTTCAATACTTTGTTCACCTTATGCAAAGAACTGGAAAAAGACCCTGCTGCTGGGAAAGATTGAAGGTAGGAGAAGCTTCGGCAGAGGGTGAGATGGTTGGATGGCATCACCAACTCGATGGACACAGGTTTGAGCAAGCTTGGGGAGCTGGTGATGGACTGGGAAGCCTGGAGTGCTTCAGTCCGTGAGATCACAGAGTCAGGCTCGACTGAGTGACTGAAGTGAACTGACGAGGATACCTGAAAAAAATACAGTGGTTTTTGTTTTCATTATATTGTTTATTTGGATACTGAGTTTATTTCTTTGCAACTGACATATGTAGTGTCTGAGTTATGTTTGAAACATATGATGCTTTAATGCATATTGAATCTGGCCCAGATATGGGTATTAATTGAGATTATTATAAAAATTCACAAAAGAAATACAGAGCTCAGTGGTAAAGAGTCTACGTGCCAATGCAAGAGAAGCAGACTTGATGCCTGCATTGGGAATAACTCCTGGAAAAGGAAATGGCAAACCACTCCAGTATTCTTGCCTGGGAAATCCTATGGACAGAAGAGTCTGATAGGTTACAGTCTAGCCCATGGGGTCACAAAAGAGTCGTGCATGACTTGGTGACCAAACAACACTTGAATTTTTGAAAAGTTATGCCTAATTGACTTGAATATATAAATATGAATGGAAATTTCGATATCACATTTAGACATAATTTAAAACTTAAACCAATGACAGAAAGTATTCAAATGCATTTACATTAATCCATTTTCCAAAGTATTATTCAGTGATGGTTGTATAGTATTTGGAGTTAGAGATTTTTTTTCAACTCATTAAAATAAACCAAAGAAGGAATGACTATTACAGTTCTAACAGTCTTTATTTCCCCTCTTCCTATCTCAGACCTCAGCATTCAGATATTTTTATTATCTGTGACTTTTCCCACTTCTCATGATTTTCTAGATAAGCACTAGTCTGCAATCAAAGTTTGTTTTTTAACCTCATTTTAAAGTTTTATAATAGTTACTCAAAGTTAAAGTGACAATAGCGTGTGACTTTCAGCACTGAATATTTATAGAAAAGTTCAGGGTATTCTGGGCTTCCTTTAGGCTGGTAAAGAATCTGCCTGCAATTCAGGAGCCCTGAGTTTGATCCCTGGGTTGGGAAGATCCCCTGGAGATGGGAAAGGGTACTCACTCCAGTATTCTGGCCTGGAGAATTCCATGGACTCAGTAGTCCATGGAATCACAGAGTTGGACATGATAGCGAGACTTGCACTCAGGGTATTCTGAGAGCAGGGTAATCCTGTGTTCTTATGTTTTAATCACACCACTCAAAGTATTATTCATCTTTCAGAAAACAAAAAGACACAGAAGTATTTGGAGTTAATATCTCATGTAATTCAACTGAAAACTAAAAAAGAGATTTTTCTGACCAAGCAAGAGATGAATCTGGATGAAGACCGCAGATGCTTAAAAAAACACATAGCAAATGATGATTATGAGTCCTTGTAATAAAATATAGCTAAAGTTAAAAAAATTACAATCCTTGGAAAATATGATATGTATGAAATGCATATTCCATAAACGTATTCATTATGTGAAGTTTCCTGTCTCATTTCTTGGTCTCAATGTTCCTTCCCAGTTTGGTGGCCATTTTTTTGTTTCTTCCATTCTCTAGCACCTTCACTTGGGCAATCTTAGCCTGAATAAGACTACTGCTATGCAGACAAAATTCAAGGACTACTGTATTTTGTGTAAGAGCATAAAAGAAAGGTGACAATATTGTTGAGTAATAACAGTAACAAGGAAGCCTATAGATTTCATATGTTTATAAAATGATTTTTTGTCATTCACAGAATCTATGTATCATAAACACACAGTATCACAATGTTTCATAAATTTTACTGAATTTTTAGTTCAGTGTTTAATTAAAATATTAAAGTTATGCATGTCAACATTATGATCAATAATGAAACCAATATTTTTGTGTTACAATTTATTTCCACAAACATTGCCCTTAAGGACTGATTCTGTTAATTACATAAGAAAATTAGTTTTATACATCAATCTTTCTACAGATTACATAATATGTTAGAAAAATTGTCTTTAACATAACATTATTTCACTTCAAACTGTAAAAAAAAAAAAAAAGAGAAGGGGATCTTTGTTATTATACTCATAATTAATGATTGAGAACATTTTAAAGGACTTTAATTTTGTGAGTGGAAAGGCACAATACTAAAAATATTCCATTAAAGATAATATCTAAAATGTTAACTGTCATGAAGCTAATTCTTAGCTTTCCAGAGCAGATTTAAAGTAGTGAACATGTTAATTCTAACATTTGGGGGATATTCTTCAAAGGGGATGATAGGTGCAAGTATTTCACATAAAAATCAAATAGAGCAATATTTTTAGCTGTCTAAAGTGCTTCTTGTGCTTATTCACAGAGCAACCCATATAATCAACTTCAGAACTTAATAATATTGTTCGAGTGAATAGGAATATACGAAGCAAGGCTAAAGAAAGCCAAGTGAATGTAATAGAGCACTTTGGCAATTGGACAGGTAATTATTACTACTTAAGATGCCATAGTCCAGCAATTAGAAATTTAAAATTAATTTTAGAAATCTTAATTAAAACAAATTAACGGTTCTATTACAAAGAATTGCCAAAAATACTTTTGTAGAATGATTGTGGCATGTTATCCTGGATGTTGCATTCAAGTTAGGATAACTTTTCTCTATTATTTAGCTGAACTTTAATAGCTTAGGAAAGTATTAATATATGATTTGAAAATACTTTGAAAATATTTTATACTGATAGTATAGTATTTGCCATTTTTAAACATCCACAATATCTGTTTTAAAACCCATGCATAAAAATAGCATATGTAAGCCAATATATATTACAGAAATATTAATATAATTGTAATAAAATGTTGGTTTGTCATAATATATTCTTTATTAACCTGTATTTCTATTTTTTTTAAAAAGTAGATATTTATTGGTAAAAGAATCTAATATGACAAGATCATACATGTATTTTCACTGAAGTAAAATTTACACACAGTGAAGTGCCGGGGTCCAGCCCCGGTGGATCCAGGGTGATTCAAAGGGGAGACGGATAGGCGAGGAAAAAACTTATTTATTCNCTCAGAGTTTCTCAAGAGTTGTTCCTGGTTGCACTTCCCAGCATGTCTCAGGGGTCACTAGTGAGCGTCCACTCTTAATGGAGGATGTAGGACAGATGAAGAAGACCCCGGCAGATCCCTGGAATTTGAAGCGTGGATGGCATCAGTGTCTCAGAAAGAAGTATTTATTTAGATATATAAGATTAGGAAATAATAATATAGTGGGAAAATTAAGTGGAGAAAAGAGACTGAATAACTTGGTTTACGTGGAAAGCCAATAAAACCTCGAGACAAGAGGTTTGCACCATCTACGTGGGCCACCAGCATCCTCTTGAATATCGGGGGGTGCCCACCTTGGGCACCCCCTCGTGTGGATCTTAAAAGCCAGGGCAAGTAAGTAGACATGGCAAGCCTCCACACCCCAGATGGGAATTCAGCCAGAAATTAGAGTAATAGGGAGACACGGGGGAAGCCAGTCCAGCAACTGGCCCTGGCCCTATTGTCCTTCAAGGCCTTTTATACCTGTTTTTTGATTGTACATAGAGATCAAGGGGTAATACAAAATTATGCAGTGTTAGCAGCCTAGACTCTTATCAAAACCCAGGCTTTTCTCTCTGCATACCTAGTTGTATACACAAGTCTTAGGTGATTTACATCATCTTCTGGCTGAAAGGGCCAATTAACATTTTATGGTTCTTTTCTGATAAGGGTTTGTTAACCAGAAGACTTATTTGTGTTGTTCTTCCCAAAGTCTGGTGCCATTATCAGAAAACACTAAATAAAGTTACATTCTTACATAGCAATTTGTAACAAGAGGAGTACAGTGATTTATAACAAAGGAAAAGTAATTAACTCAAAAGTCTAGTATTGCTAACATCAAAACTATTATATATCTTTTCCATATCCTGTTTACATTGATTGACCTCTTCCCAGGTGCCCAAAAGACAAAGAATAAGGAGGTCTGGCAGAAATCATTGAATCAACAGTGAAATCTTGTCACCAATATGATTTTAGCTCTTAAAAAAAAAGCTCTGTAACTTTAAGATACTTCAAGCTTTGTGCCCCTCACAGTTGGGAGCTGTAAGCAATTCACAAGCTGTAAAAGGTCCAGGGAACCTGTTAGGCAAATGAGTGCATTTTAAGCTAGAGCATTATCAGATCGGGTTGAGCTGAAACGCTCCTTTCAAATGCAGAAGACTAAAGCCTGAATTAACTTTGTTCCAGAGAATGTCAGAAGAATTAGAAAAAGTACAATGTGAGGCAGATTATATTTTGGGGTACATGCTCAGGAAATACCAGGGGGAGACTCTGAGACTCTAATTGTCCTTGCCCATTGAGTCTGCCACATGACCTTGTCATGGGTGAGATTCCCATGCTGGCTCCTGGCAGCAGGCATATTCTGGTTTCCTTATTTTGGGGGTGTAGATGCTAAGGGAAACTCAGGGGGAATCTCTGCCACATGACCTTGTCATGGGTGGGATTCTTCACGCTGGCTCACAGCAGTGAAGTGAACAAATCTTAAGTGTGTCAGTTAGTTAGTTTTTAAGAATGTATTGACTTTAAGCACACCTACCAAGAAATGGAAAACTTCTGTTATCCAGGAAGCTACCCTGTAGCCCTCCCGGTCAAAATTCAACTCAGGAAACATTCATACTCTCCTTTTTTTTAACACCAATTAGTTTCACTTATTCTATAAATTCCCATTAATGTAATAATACAGTTTCTCCACTTAAAAAAAATTTTTTTTTTTGCTTTTAGCATAATGTTTTCCAGACTTATTCATGATGCATGTATCAATATTTAATCCCCTTGTATACTGAGTAGCATTTCTACGTATGAATTTTCCACATTTTTATTATGGACATTTTAGTTGTTGTGGATTGTCTACTATGAATAAATCTACTATATACACACATGTAGAATTCTTTTTTTAGAGAATAAACACATTTCCTTATCAGTGAAATTGAGTGTTCCATATGCATTTGATTTTAATGATAAATGTTTCAGGGGTAGTTAAGAATAATACATATTCTGCAGTTGTTTTTTTTATTGTCCTTGTCAGTTAGGTTGGGATGGCTAGTAATTGTTTAAATGTTTTATAGATCATCTACAATTTTTTCATAGTTCTATCAGTATAGAGGGAAGAATATTGAAATTTTTAAACTGTAAATGTGGGTTTATTTCTCTCCTTAGTTCTGTTTGACTTTATTTCAGATATTTAGAATCTCTACATTGGGGCAAATCAATTTGGTTGGTAGGTCTTCATAAATAATCAGCTATTTTATCATTATAAAAGTGGCCTTTGATACCTGTTCTTGAATCTCTTGTTTTGATGTCTACTTTTCTATCTGGTTCAGTGGTGAAGAATCTGCCTGCCATGCAGGAGATGTGGGTTGGATCCCTGATTCAGGAAGATACCATGGGGAAGGAAATGCCAACCCACTCAAGTATTCCAACGTGGGAAATGCCATGGATTGAAGAGCCTGATAGACTATAGTCCATGGGGCGGCAATAGGGCTGGATGTGACTTAGTGACTAAACAACAGCAGCATAAAAATGGCCATGTTGATATGGCCATTCAGGTTTTGCTATGATTAGTATTCGAGTGGTATATCTTTTTCCATCTCATTACTGTTGAAATCTTTTCTTTAATCTTACAGAGCAGCTCTTATAATCAACAGACTTATCCTTCCTCTTTTATGTAGTCTGATAAACCAATCCTTTTAATTGTGTTATCATTCGATTTAACATGATTAGTATATATAGTTTGAATTAGATCTGCTATCTTTCTTTTCTGTTTGAAACTGTTTTTTTTATTCCTTTTACTTCTTCCATATCATAGATTAATCCAGTATTTCTAGTATCGTATTTCATCTGTTTTATTGTTTTTTTCAGCCAAAGATATGTGTGTGTACGTGTGTGTGCTTGTGCCTGTATTTACCTTAGGATTTATTTATTTATTTATTTATTTAGGTTCTTTTTTTTTTTTTTTT
>SJYA01002310.1:398845-427931 GCA_006410615.1 Neotragus moschatus
GAAGGGGACGACAGAGGATGAGATGGCTGGATGGCATCACTGACTTGATGGGCATAAGTCTGAGTGAACTCCGGGAGTTGGTCATGGACAGGGAGGCCTGGCGTGCTGCGATTCATGGGGTCGCAAAGAGTTGGACACAACTGAATGACTGAACTGAACTGAAATCCATCTGATACTGTGAATTTCCTTACTCATAGAAGAGTCTGACTTGTGTAATTATTCTTTAAATGTTTGATAGATAGAAGTCACTGGTGGGACCATCTGGTCCTGGAGTTTTCTTTGAGGAGAGATTTTGATTACTGATCCAGTCTCCTCACTTGTTTTGATTTGTTCATATTTTCTATTTCCTCACGTTATACTCTTGGCAGCTAGTATATTTCTAGGATTTATCCATTCCTTTTAGGTTAATAACTTTGGGGTTGTAAAATTTGCTAATAGTAGTTTCTTATTATCCTTGTGTTTCTGTAGTAACAGTTATAATGCCTTTTGTTTATGATTTTAGTTATTTGGATCCTGTTTCTTTAATCTAGCTAAAAGTTTTCCAACTTTGTCAATCTTTTCAAAAGACTAGTTCAAGGCTTTGTTAATCTTCTTTGGTTTTTTCTTACGTCTACTTAATTTATTTCTGCTCTGATCTTTGGAATTGACTTTGTTCTGCTAAATTTGGGTATAGTACATTTTTTTTTTCTTTTTCTAGTTCCTTAATAGGTAAAGCTGGGCTGTATATTTGATATCTTTATTTTTCTTAACACAGGTATTTATCCCTCTAAACTTTCCTCTTAAAATTTTATTTGTAGCATATTGTGCTTCCATTTTCTTTTTTTTTTTCAGTAAATGTTTGATTTCCCCTTTGACTTCTTTTTTGACCCATTGATTGTTCAGAAGTGTGTTGCTTAATTTCCACAGATTCACAGATTTTGACTACTTAAGGAAAGAAAAGACTCTTAAATTGGCTACATAATTCAGGAAAATGAAAGACTATTGCCCTCAGTATTATCTTTAATTTAGATTGGTTCACTGCAGTGTTGAAAACCAACAATAATTTTTGTTTCTAAATTTTCATATTGTACCTATTTTAACATTTAATATTCAATGATGTACATTTCATATTATTTTCAGAATATTAAATTGAGAATTTAATATTCTAAAGTATTAAATTTAGAATTCTTTTATATTTAAATATAATATTTGTTTTAAAGCTCACTGAAAAACTGTCTCTTTTCTATATATGTATAAAATTTTTATTGTAATATAATAATTGACATAATTTAGTTGGTGTTTAATATGTGATTGCTATTTTTCACCCCTAGGTGATACTCTGATGTATATATATTAGATCTCTAAAATTAGTATGTGTATAATTTTATCATTGTTGGTAATTTATTATCTTGTTGTAAGTAGCCATTAATTTAAGATTATTTTGATTTCAGGGTAATGAGAAAGAAATGAAGAAATCCACTTTCCACAAATAAGCATAAAAATTATTTTTGAAAGAGGAATGAATTCATTAGCGGATATTCAGTTGTGAAAGGTGAATCACGTAACAGTGACTAACAGAAAGGTCCTTGAAAGGGTTAAAATACTGGTTAGAAAAGAAGGGTTGGAACGATGACTGGAGTTTACTTATCTTTGTCTTGGATTTTCATTGCTACGCGTGGGCTTTCTCTAGTTGTTGGGAGGTGGCTACTTTTCATTGTGGTGTGCAAGCTTCTCATTTTGGTGGCTTCTCTTGTTGCAGGGAACGGGGTTATAGGTGCACGGGCTTCAGTAGTTGTAACACACAGGCTTACTTGCTCCTCAGCATGTGGGATTTTCCTGGACCAGGCATCAAACCCATGGCCCCTGCATTAGCAGGCAGATTCTTAACCACTAGACCACCAGGGAAGCCCTATCTAGTTTAAATTGCACATGTGATATAGGTAAGGTCAAAAGATTTTAATACTTTTAATCTTATTTATAGATCGTATATTTTAAAAATAAAATTAGATGCTTTATGATACTTCTCTCTAATAGTGGACATGTATATATTTTTAGATAAAAACCAGAAGCTGATATATCAGATTTTTATTATTCTTCACAATGTGAACTTGGCATATTAAAGATTCTTTCATGTGCTAGATGTACTTTTTTCCCTAAACTTCTGTTCCTCACATGTGTTTTGTGGCTGTTACTAGAGTGAACTTACACTGGCCTACTAGATCATCTGATTATGCTGTCATCACTATTACTTCAAAATCACACATTTCTCTCTTGACCCTGCTTACATTTAAGAGACTTCTTTGAGTTCCAGATGTCCTGTAATATTGTGATGTGGTCATTGAACTGTGTTGTAGCACAACAAAGTTCTCTGAGAGGGAAAAAATAAATCTATATTGAATTTTAATTCTAAAAATGTTTTCCTGTGTAATTTCACTGTGATTTTCTTTTTTTTAATAGAAACTTAAAATGAGGAAAAGTCAATTATATAATACATGTAATGAGGAAATTAGACAATGCAGAAAGTGATTTCCCAGGGAGAATCAGTTTATGTGTTTTCTGCTCTTTAATTTTAATGTGTGACTCCTGAAGATTCTTGATTCAGATGCTTTGCTTAAACACAGCCACACTCCTGAGGCAAACACCACGGAAAGGGCTGATGATCTCTCCATAAAAATTGATGCACACTTCCTCTGGCCCAGTCTGGGAACTCATTCCTGTCCCTGCCTCTCCTGAGTCTTATCCCAGGGTGAATTCTCTCTTGTTCCCAAGAAACATTTCAGTTTTCACCTCCAATTCCTGCAGGTCTGTTTGAGGTTTGATGGCCAGGGCAAGTGTGGGCCATGCCTGAATAACAATCAAAGGTATAAGCAAAGTAATGAGGCTGAGAGTTAATTGAAAGAAAAGGGAGGTAGATCTTGAGAAACAGGAAGTACAGAGACTGGGGAAAAAAGAAGGCAGAAATACTTTTCATCTGAATATTTGAAGGTTCAATTCACAGATCACATTTTTTTTCCATTTCTCCCAGCCATAATTAAAATGTCCTTTCTCTAGGCTTACATAGCAATTTCTTCATGTTTTTCCTGTAGCATTTACGAAAATCTGCACAAAGTTACCTACTTTTGAGTGTATGTGCTATCTCCCTCTCTCAGTTAAAACTGCTTGTTAATATGGATATGTTTCTATGCTGTTTAACTATCATATAATCTAAGGCACTACTTATTCATTGATTTAACTTGACCTATTGATTGAAGAGGATACATGCATATA
Source organism: Neotragus moschatus (assembly GCA_006410615.1). Taxonomy (NCBI): domain Eukaryota; kingdom Metazoa; phylum Chordata; class Mammalia; order Artiodactyla; family Bovidae; genus Neotragus; species Neotragus moschatus. The sequence goes on from SJYA01002310.1 coordinate 402,092, forward strand.
CTTTCTGCATCCTCCTCCCAACATGCTATCAGTAAGAAGACAAGTTAAGGTAAAAAGCTTGTAATCATTGATGCATAAAGCAAAATACACAACAAGGAACAGAAAGAAGAATAGAGTGTAAGAATAAAAAATTAAGCAACTTTATAAGGAATTAAGTCATTTAATGGGAAGATATTTTCCTGTCAAGTGCTGTGGACTGACTTATATCTTCCTCTCCCATTCGTATGTTGAGGCCCTAATCATACATGTGATAGTAGTAAAAGATGAAGCCTTTGGAAAATAATTAAATTTAAATGAAGTCCTAAATGTAGAGCCCTCATGATGAAATTAGTTCTCTTATGCTGAGAAACAGGGCTTCTGTGGTGCCGCAGTGGTTGCGAATCCACCTGCCAATGTAGGAGATGTGGGTTTGATCCGAGAGTAATGAAGATTTCCTGGAGAAGGAAATGACAATCCACTCCAGTATCCTTGCCTGGGATATCCCATGGACAGAGAAGTCTGGTGGGCTATGGTCCATGGAATCACAAAGAGTCAGACATGACTTAGTGACTAAACAACAATAGCAACTGAGAAACATGGTGAGCTTGGATTTGTCCTGTCCACCCCCCACTATCCAATGTGAGGACACAATGAGTAGGCAGCCTTTGCAAGCCAGGAAAGGGATCTTATCAGAACCCAACCTCCTGGTACTCTGATTTCAAATTTCCAGCCTCCAAAACTATGAGACAGTAAGTCTCTGTGTTTAAGCCACCCAGTCTATGATATTTGCTATGCAGCCTAAGAACGCTCTGGATGAGGAAATGGCAACCCACTCCAGTACTCTTGCCTGGAAAATCCTGTGGATGGAGGGGCCTGGTAGGCTACTGTCCATGGGGTCATAAAGAGTCAGAAAAACTGAGTGACTAAAGTTTCACTTTGTAAGAACACTAATATTTTGGCACTAGAGCAGAGTGCTATCATAACAAATACTTAAACAAGTGGAAGTGGCTTTGGGACTGGATAATGGGTAGCAGCTGAGAATGTTTTGAGGTTCATGCTTGGAATATAGATGTTAAAGATGATTCTAAAGAGGTTTCAGACAAAGAAGAGAAACATGTTGAAAACCAAAGGAAAGACAATCCTTATTTTCATTGGCAAAGAACTTGACTGATCTATGTTGTAGTATTTTGTGGAGGAAAAAAAAATGTGAATGATAAAATTTGGTACTTAGTTGATGACGTTTCTAAAGCAAAATGTTGAAGGTGTGGCAGCGTGCTTCCTCTTGACTACTTATAGTTCTTTATTGAACATTTTATTATTTTTAATCACGGCATAAAAATGTATTACAAATTTGTGCTGTGTGCTCAGTTGCTTGGTCGTATCCAATTCTTTGTGACCCCGTGAACTGTAGCCTGCCAGGCTCCTCTGTCNGTAAAATTTGCTAATAGTAGTTTCTTATTATCCTTGTGTTTCTGTAGTAACAGTTATAATGCCTTTTGTTTATGATTTTAGTTATTTGGATCCTGTTTCTTTAATCTAGCTAAAAGTTTTCCAACTTTGTCAATCTTTTCAAAAGACTAGTTCAAGGCTTTGTTAATCTTCTTTGGTTTTTTCTTACGTCTACTTAATTTATTTCTGCTCTGATCTTTGGAATTGACTTTGTTCTGCTAAATTTGGGTATAGTACATTTTTTTTTTCTTTTTCTAGTTCCTTAATAGGTAAAGCTGGGCTGTATATTTGATATCTTTATTTTTCTTAACACAGGTATTTATCCCTCTAAACTTTCCTCTTAAAATTTTATTTGTAGCATATTGTGCTTCCATTTTCTTTTTTTTTTTCAGTAAATGTTTGATTTCCCCTTTGACTTCTTTTTTGACCCATTGATTGTTCAGAAGTGTGTTGCTTAATTTCCACAGATTCACAGATTTTGACTACTTAAGGAAAGAAAAGACTCTTAAATTGGCTACATAATTCAGGAAAATGAAAGACTATTGCCCTCAGTATTATCTTTAATTTAGATTGGTTCACTGCAGTGTTGAAAACCAACAATAATTTTTGTTTCTAAATTTTCATATTGTACCTATTTTAACATTTAATATTCAATGATGTACATTTCATATTATTTTCAGAATATTAAATTGAGAATTTAATATTCTAAAGTATTAAATTTAGAATTCTTTTATATTTAAATATAATATTTGTTTTAAAGCTCACTGAAAAACTGTCTCTTTTCTATATATGTATAAAATTTTTATTGTAATACAATAATTGACATAATTTAGTTGGTGTTTAATATGTGATTGCTATTTTTCACCCCTAGGTGATACTCTGATGTATATATATTAGATCTCTAAAATTAGTATGTGTATAATTTTATCATTGTTGGTAATTTATTATCTTGTTGTAAGTAGCCATTAATTTAAGATTATTTTGATTTCAGGGTAATGAGAAAGAAATGAAGAAATCCACTTTCCACAAATAAGCATAAAAATTATTTTTGAAAGAGGAATGAATTCATTAGCGGATATTCAGTTGTGAAAGGTGAATCACGTAACAGTGACTAACAGAAAGGTCCTTGAAAGGGTTAAAATACTGGTTAGAAAAGAAGGGTTGGAACGATGACTGGAGTTTACTTATCTTTGTCTTGGATTTTCATTGCTACGCGTGGGCTTTCTCTAGTTGTTGGGAGGTGGCTACTTTTCATTGTGGTGTGCAAGCTTCTCATTTTGGTGGCTTCTCTTGTTGCAGGGAACGGGGTTATAGGTGCACGGGCTTCAGTAGTTGTAACACACAGGCTTACTTGCTCCTCAGCATGTGGGATTTTCCTGGACCAGGCATCAAACCCATGGCCCCTGCATTAGCAGGCAGATTCTTAACCACTAGACCACCAGGGAAGCCCTATCTAGTTTAAATTGCACATGTGATATAGGTAAGGTCAAAAGATTTTAATACTTTTAATCTTATTTATAGATCGTATATTTTAAAAATAAAATTAGATGCTTTATGATACTTCTCTCTAATAGTGGACATGTATATATTTTTAGATAAAAACCAGAAGCTGATATATCAGATTTTTATTATTCTTCACAATGTGAACTTGGCATATTAAAGATTCTTTCATGTGCTAGATGTACTTTTTTCCCTAAACTTCTGTTCCTCACATGTGTTTTGTGGCTGTTACTAGAGTGAACTTACACTGGCCTACTAGATCATCTGATTATGCTGTCATCACTATTACTTCAAAATCACACATTTCTCTCTTGACCCTGCTTACATTTAAGAGACTTCTTTGAGTTCCAGATGTCCTGTAATATTGTGATGTGGTCATTGAACTGTGTTGTAGCACAACAAAGTTCTCTGAGAGGGAAAAAATAAATCTATATTGAATTTTAATTCTAAAAATGTTTTCCTGTGTAATTTCACTGTGATTTTCTTTTTTTTAATAGAAACTTAAAATGAGGAAAAGTCAATTATATAATACATGTAATGAGGAAATTAGACAATGCAGAAAGTGATTTCCCAGGGAGAATCAGTTTATGTGTTTTCTGCTCTTTAATTTTAATGTGTGACTCCTGAAGATTCTTGATTCAGATGCTTTGCTTAAACACAGCCACACTCCTGAGGCAAACACCACGGAAAGGGCTGATGATCTCTCCATAAAAATTGATGCACACTTCCTCTGGCCCAGTCTGGGAACTCATTCCTGTCCCTGCCTCTCCTGAGTCTTATCCCAGGGTGAATTCTCTCTTGTTCCCAAGAAACATTTCAGTTTTCACCTCCAATTCCTGCAGGTCTGTTTGAGGTTTGATGGCCAGGGCAAGTGTGGGCCATGCCTGAATAACAATCAAAGGTATAAGCAAAGTAATGAGGCTGAGAGTTAATTGAAAGAAAAGGGAGGTAGATCTTGAGAAACAGGAAGTACAGAGACTGGGGAAAAAAGAAGGCAGAAATACTTTTCATCTGAATATTTGAAGGTTCAATTCACAGATCACATTTTTTTTCCATTTCTCCCAGCCATAATTAAAATGTCCTTTCTCTAGGCTTACATAGCAATTTCTTCATGTTTTTCCTGTAGCATTTACGAAAATCTGCACAAAGTTACCTACTTTTGAGTGTATGTGCTATCTCCCTCTCTCAGTTAAAACTGCTTGTTAATATGGATATGTTTCTATGCTGTTTAACTATCATATAATCTAAGGCACTACTTATTCATTGATTTAACTTGACCTATTGATTGAAGAGGATACATGCATATACTTTCTGCATCCTCCTCCCAACATGCTATCAGTAAGAAGACAAGTTAAGGTAAAAAGCTTGTAATCATTGATGCATAAAGCAAAATACACAACAAGGAACAGAAAGAAGAATAGAGTGTAAGAATAAAAAATTAAGCAACTTTATAAGGAATTAAGTCATTTAATGGGAAGATATTTTCCTGTCAAGTGCTGTGGACTGACTTATATCTTCCTCTCCCATTCGTATGTTGAGGCCCTAATCATACATGTGATAGTAGTAAAAGATGAAGCCTTTGGAAAATAATTAAATTTAAATGAAGTCCTAAATGTAGAGCCCTCATGATGAAATTAGTTCTCTTATGCTGAGAAACAGGGCTTCTGTGGTGCCGCAGTGGTTGCGAATCCACCTGCCAATGTAGGAGATGTGGGTTTGATCCGAGAGTAATGAAGATTTCCTGGAGAAGGAAATGACAATCCACTCCAGTATCCTTGCCTGGGATATCCCATGGACAGAGAAGTCTGGTGGGCTATGGTCCATGGAATCACAAAGAGTCAGACATGACTTAGTGACTAAACAACAATAGCAACTGAGAAACATGGTGAGCTTGGATTTGTCCTGTCCACCCCCCACTATCCAATGTGAGGACACAATGAGTAGGCAGCCTTTGCAAGCCAGGAAAGGGATCTTATCAGAACCCAACCTCCTGGTACTCTGATTTCAAATTTCCAGCCTCCAAAACTATGAGACAGTAAGTCTCTGTGTTTAAGCCACCCAGTCTATGATATTTGCTATGCAGCCTAAGAACGCTCTGGATGAGGAAATGGCAACCCACTCCAGTACTCTTGCCTGGAAAATCCTGTGGATGGAGGGGCCTGGTAGGCTACTGTCCATGGGGTCATAAAGAGTCAGAAAAACTGAGTGACTAAAGTTTCACTTTGTAAGAACACTAATATTTTGGCACTAGAGCAGAGTGCTATCATAACAAATACTTAAACAAGTGGAAGTGGCTTTGGGACTGGATAATGGGTAGCAGCTGAGAATGTTTTGAGGTTCATGCTTGGAATATAGATGTTAAAGATGATTCTAAAGAGGTTTCAGACAAAGAAGAGAAACATGTTGAAAACCAAAGGAAAGACAATCCTTATTTTCATTGGCAAAGAACTTGACTGATCTATGTTGTAGTATTTTGTGGAGGAAAAAAAAATGTGAATGATAAAATTTGGTACTTAGTTGATGACGTTTCTAAAGCAAAATGTTGAAGGTGTGGCAGCGTGCTTCCTCTTGACTACTTATAGTTCTTTATTGAACATTTTATTATTTTTAATCACGGCATAAAAATGTATTACAAATTTGTGCTGTGTGCTCAGTTGCTTGGTCGTATCCAATTCTTTGTGACCCCGTGAACTGTAGCCTGCCAGGCTCCTCTGTCCATGGAATTTTTCAGGCAAGAATGCTGGAGTGGGTAGAGATTTCATTCTCTGAGGATTACAAATTTAAGAGATTAAGACAGTGTTTATTTATAATATCACAGTTTTATAGGTTAGAAATCTAGGCTAACCTGCCTCTTGAGAAACCTATATGAAGATCAGGAAGCAACAGAACTGTACATGGAACAACAGACTGATTCCAAATAGGAAAAGGAGTACATCAAGGCTGTATATTGTCAACCTGCTTATTTAACTTATATGCAGAGTACATCATGAGAAACACTGGACTGGAAGAAACACAAGCTGAAATCAAGATTGCTGGGAGAAATATCAATAACCTCAGATATGCAGATGACACCACCCTTATGGCAGAAAGTGAAGAGGAACAAAAAAGCCTCTTGATGAAAGTGAAAGAGGAGAGTGAAAAAGTTGGCTTAAAGCTCAACATTCAGAAAATGAAGATCATGGCATCTGGTCCCATCACTTCATGGGAAATAGATGGTGAAACAGTGGAAGCAGTGTCAGACTTAATTTTTGGGGGCTCCAAAAACACTGCAGATGTTGATTGCAGGTATGAAATTAAAAGACGCTTACTCCTTGGAAGGAAAGTTATGACCAACCTAGATAGCATACTCAAAAGCAGAGACATTACTTTGCCAACAAAGTTCCTTCTAGTCAAGGCTATGGTTTTTCCTGTGGTTATGTACGGATGTGAGAGTTGGACTGTGAAGAGAGCTGAGTGGCAAAGAATTGATGCTTTTGAACTGTGGTGTTGGAGAAGACTTTGGAGAGTCCCTGGGACTGCAAGGAGATCCAATCAGTCCATTCTGAAGGAGATAGGCCCTGGGATTTCTTTGGAAGGAACGATGCTAAAGCTGAAGCTCCAGTACTTTGGCCACCTCATACGAAGAGCTGACTCATTGGTAAAGACTCTGATGCTAGGAGGGATTGGGGGCAGGAGGAGAAAGGGACGACAGAGGATGAGATGGCTGGATGGCATCACTGACTCGATGGGCGTGAGTCTGAGTGAACTCCGGGAGTTGGTGATGGACAGGGAGGCCTGGCATGCTTCCATTCATGGGGTCGCAAAGAGTCGGACATGACTGAGTGACAGAACTGAACTGAATCTAGGCTGGCTTGACTGGGTTCTCTACTTAAAGTCTCACAAGACAAACATCATGGTGTCAGCCATTCTGGACTCTAAGCTGGAGGCTTTGGGAAGCAATCCTCTTTTCAAGGTCTTATGAGTCCTTATTGTTGTAGGACTGACATACCCATTTCTTTTCTGTCTACCACCCAGGAGTTACTGTCAGCTTCTAGAAACTGCCCACACTCCTCTTCCTGGGCTTATCCATTTTGAAATTAAAACTAGAATCTTTAAACCAGAATTCTTCTTGTTCTTCCAGTCTCTTACTTACACATCTGTGACCAGCTATGGAAAGCAAATTGCTATTTGAAGGGCTGTTATTAGATTAGGACCTCCTGGATAATCTCTCTTGTGATTAATTTGAATTTAAGTGAATAAACCTTAATTGCATCTGCAAAAGCCCTAATCATTCTATTTATTATATCTCATAATATTCACCTTTCTAGGGATTAAGCTAGAAAACTTGGAAAGCCGTCTTAAGATTCTGATCATTCCTGACTCCCAGTCAGTCATGTATTCTGCAAATATTTTTTTCTCAATTTTCATATTATTTCTAATTCCTTTCTTCATTTTATGCTTAAACAATGACATTCTCAAAGGTATAAATGATAACTAGTCAAGTAGAACCCATCAGATTTGCTTAATGATCTCCTCTTTACGAATGGGAATCACTTTGGCTATATTGTAAGAGATGGATATAGACACTATGTTTTCTTCAAAATGATGGTGATTAACTGTTTAGAATAATACTGCCTATAATCTTTATTCTACTTATTGCAGATTCAAAATCCCCCTTTACCCAAAATGTTAGAAACCTTGTGATCAAATTTGGCATTTAGAGGAAAGTTTTCTTCCCATCCTGGATCATCACTTTGGTTTAGTTTATGTTTTTTTAAGTCTTCAGTTAAGTTTTTCTACAGAGTATTATTATCATCTCTATAGGCTAAAATACAGATATTTTGTTATTCTCCAATGACTTGGGGCACAAGAGAGTTTAATCTAGAAATGTAGTTTTATAAAAATAAACACTTAGATATAGTGCAAGTTTTACTTTTGGGGTTTATTTTCAGACAGTTATAAATGAATGTGTTAGAATTAACTTTGTGTATAGACCATTCTAAACTATCCACTTTAAAACTAATAAAATTACTATTATGAAATATAAGAGCAATACCCCAAAAGAAATCATATTTATGTACATTAGCAATGAACAATCTAAAAATAAAATTAAGAAAACAGTTCTATCATATCTTTCAAATAATAAAGTTGATCCTTGAACAATATGACAGTTATAGGTGCCAACCCCCTGCACAGTTGAAAATGCTTGTATAAATTTTGACTTCTTTAGAAGTTAATTACTGATAGCCTACTGTGGACAGAAAGCCTTACTGATAACATAGATAGTGAATTAACATATATTTTGTCTGTTATATGTATTATAAACTGTATTTTTATAGTAAAGCAAGCTAGAGAAAAGAAAATGTTATTAAGAAAATTATAAGGAAGAAAAATACATTTACTGTACTATATTTATCAATATCATAATTTTTCACTGTTTACAAAATGAATTGTAAGTACCTACATCAATAATTTATTTCACAATACAAACCACTGTAGAGTTTATACATATTATTAACACTAGATGTCAAATGAAAAGATAATATGAAAAAAATATGTATTAGTTTACAGGTATAAAAATTCAAACATTGATATTAAAGAAGCATCAATGTAAGTGCATTGTGGTAGCTTCTTATAATAAATAGATTACTTCACAGTAGCTTAACCTATACACTAATTAATGAATTATTTAAAAAAACTTAATGGCATACAGTATTATAGTCATATTTCATAATATAGTATTGAAAATACTACATTAAAAAAATACTTGCTTGTAACAATAAGCTGATATGTAGTTTCTCCAGTTTCAAGAGAGAGGCATACCATATGGTGTTATTCTTTCAAAGAAGAGTTAGTTACAAAACAGTAGGAAAGTGAATTAATTGTGAATTTTATACTCAATATCATTCATCTTATGCCTATTTAGGAATAGGTTATCCACTTCAGAACAAATCCTGTGCAAGATAAATGTTTAGGTGATGCAATTAGAAACTTCTCCTCCAGTTCTAGCTGTACTGTTATTAGCTTTTCACAGGCAGATACTCACACACATACACAACACATAAGTTTATTAACTGTGCAACATGATTATTTACTGTTTATTAAGTGAGGTCATCATGAATGTCTTCATCAAAATTGTTTTCTGAGAGAGGAAGTCGGAGAGGTTGGTCTTGCTGTCTGAAGGGTGGCAGTAGCAGAAGAGGTAGCAGAGGTGAAAGGGGAGATGGGGGAGGCAGGCATACTCAGTGTGATTTTATAGAAATACATTGTTGTTTCCATCTGACATTTTTGTTTCTTCACTTCTCTAAAAACGTTCCTATATTGTACTAATCCTGCTTCCATCATTTGCTTTAGTTTCACTGCTCACATTATTGAAGGGTCCATGTAATAAAAGAAGTCAAAAGCAAGCTTGAATAATGGGAAACCTTCTGCCAAGTTGTCCAATGTCAGTTTGTTTTCTAGCACTGCTTATTTTACATTCTTTTCTTTATCATCTGGCATTGGTTCTGAAGCACTTATCTCCATCAAGTCATCTTTTGCTATTCCTCTGGTGTAGTGTCTGTTAGCTCTTGAGTTTTTCCAAGATCTCTATCTTGAGAACTCTTCATGCCTCACCTTTTTTTTTTTTTTTTTTTAACCATATCCACAATCTCATGATTTCTCTAATTGGCTCTGTTGTAAATCCCCTGAAGCCATGCTGTTGCTGCTGCTGCTAAGTCACTTCAGTCATGTCCGACTCTGTGCAAGGCCATAGACGGCAGCCCACCAGGCTCCCCCATCCCTGGGATTCTCCAGGCAAGAACACTGGAGTGGGTTGCCATTTCCTTCTCCAAGGCATGAAAGTGAAAAGTGAAAGTGAAGCCGCTCAGTCATATCCGACTCTTCACAACCCTATAGACTGCAGCCCACCAGGCTCCTCCATCCATGGGATTTTCCAGACAAGAGTACTGGAGTGGGGTGCCATTGCCTTCTTCCCTGAAGCCATGTACAGACAGCATTTGGACATGATTTTCTCCAGCAAGAATTTACTGTTTGGGGCTTGATTTTTTTTTTTTTTTTTTTTGTTTTGTTTTGTTCTATAACAGTGATGACATCTTCAGTGCTGTAACTCTTCCAGACTTTCATGATGTTTTTTCTGTGTGGATTCTCTTTCAAACTGTTGACAATCTTTTCCATAAAGTACTGAGTATGATAAGCATTACAGGTCCTCATTGCCTCCTGATCTAGAAGTGGATCTAAAGACATTGTGTTTGGGGGAAAGTAGACCACTTCAAAGTCTGGTATCCCACCCATGGGGTTCTGATGGCTAGGGTTATTGTCTAGTATCAGAACTTTAAAAAGCAGTCTCTTACTGACTTCAGAAACAAAGTATCAATGCTGCTGCTGCTAAGTCGCTTCAGTTGTGTTCAACTCTGTGCAACCCCATAGACGGCCTCCTACCAGGCTCCTCTGTCCCTGGGATTCTCCAGGCAAGAACACTGGAGTGGGTTGCCATTTCCTTCTCCAATGCATGAAAGTGAAAAGTGAAAATGAAGTCACTCAGTCGTGTCCAACTCTTAGCAACATCATGGTCTACAGCCTACCAGGATCCTCTGTCCATGTGAGTTTCCAGGCAAGAAAACTGGAGTGGGTTGCCGTTGCCTTCTCCAACTATCAGTGGAATCAGTTCAAAAGAAGGGTTATCATTTTCCAGGCCTTTCTGTTGTTGTACAAGCAAAAGACTGGCAGCTCCAGGTTAGGATCTTTATAGATAAAAGCATTTCTGATCATAAACGCAGTTGTATTTGCATAAACCAATAGAGTCAGTTTACCCTTTCCTACCTTAATTTTTTGGTACTTGCTGCTGCTGCTTCTTCTTCTCTTTTCTTTTTTTTCTTCAGAATATGGCACTTTTTTCTTCATTTAAAACCTGTTCAGGCAAGTATCCTTTTTCTCAATGATTTTCTTAATGGCATCGGGAGAACTCATCTGCTTCCTCTTGATTGACAAAAGCTGCTGCTTCTCCTGTTATTTTGACATTTTTTAAACCCAATCTTTTTCTAAAACTACCAAGCCATTCTTTGCTGGTGTTAAAGTCTCCAGGTTTAGATCCCTTACCTTTCTTTTGCTTTAAGTTGTCATATAATGACTTCACTTTTTCTCAAGTCGTATTAGAGTCCATGGATACACCTTTCTTACAGCAATCCTACACCCTCATAAAAGCTGCATTTCAATTGGAAATGAGGTATGTATTTCACAAAAAGTGCTGGTCTTTCATGTCTGCTGGCATAGGTGCAGGAATGGCTTCACAAATTTCCTTTTCCTTTTTTACAATCGTCCTTATGCTGAATCATTAATCATGAGATGGTGGGTAACTATAGCTGCAGACTTCAGCCTTTGGTACATATCAAGTAATTCAGCATTTCCTTGTAATGTCATCACTTTTTTCTGCTTTTGGGGAGCACATCCAGGATCATTAGTGGCACTTGTACAGGTACCGTGGTATTATTCAAAGTTTATATCATTGCACTAAGCACAGTGAAAAGTATGCAAGAACTTGGAGAGATCATCTTTCACTGTGATATGAAGTTTCTGGAGAGATGAACGTCTTATGTGGAGATGGTGAGTGTCACATGGAGTTTTAAGTAGATACTCAAAACAATTGAGTAAACCCTAATAGCACAATTTATGGTAAAAAATCCACCTGCCAATGCAGGAGACATGGTTTTGATCCCTGGATATGAAAGATCTGTGGGAGGAGGGCATGGCAACCCACATCAGCATTATTGCCTGGGAGATTCCATGGACTGAGGAGCCAGGCAGGCTGCACTCAATGGGGTCACAAAAGAGATGGACACAACTTAGTGACTAAACAACTACTACCACCAAGCTATATTAATCATGATATTCTGGTCCTGGCACAAGGATAGATATGTAATTCAATGGGATGGGTTTGGGAATCCAGAAGTAAACCCTAACTTTTATTATGGGCAAGATTTTCTGGCAAGAATTATGTTTAACTATTTTTCAGTATTTTTTTTAATAAATCATATTAAATTATATAAGTATTAAAAGGTAGCAGTATGACTTTTTATTAATCATAATATTTCATTGCTATTGTTATGTAATCATTTGTTCTTTTACTGATAACAACTCCTTTCTCTTTATGAAAGTGAAAGAGGAGAGTGAAAAAGTTGGCTTAAAGCTCAACATTTAGAAAATGAAGATCATGGCATCTGGTCCCATCACTTCATGGGAAATAGATGGAGAAACAGTGGAAACAATGTCAGAATTTATTTTTCTGGGCTCCAAAATCACTGCAGATGGTGACTGCAGTCATGAAATTAAAAGACGCTTACTCCTTGGAAGCAAAGTTATGACCAACCTAGATAGCATATTCAAAAGCAGAGATATTACTTTGCCAACAAAGGTCCGTCTAGTCAAGGCTATGGTTTTTCCAGTGGCCATGTATGGATGTGAGAGTTGGACTGTGAAGAAAGTTGAGTGGCAAAGAATTCATGCTTTTGAACTGTGGTGTTGGAGAAGATCTTGAGAGTCCCTTGGACTGCAAGGAAATCCAACCAGTCCATTCTGAAGGAGACCAGCCCTGGAGTTTCTTTGTAAGGAATGATTCTAAAGCTGAAACTCCAATACTTTGGCCACCTCATGCGAAGAGTTGACTCATTGGAAAAGACTCTGATGCTGGGAGGGAATAGGGGCAGGAGGAGAAGGGGAAGACAGGGGATGAGATGGCTGGATGGCATCACAGACTTGATGGATGTGAATTTGAGTGAACTCCGGGAGTTGGTGATGGACAGGGAGGCCTAGCATGCTACGATTCATGGGGCTGCAAAGTGTCAGACACGACTGAGCAACTGAACTGAACTGATTCCTTTCTTGAAAACTATGATAGAATAAGCTATAGCTTTAAATTTTAGGTTTTGTTTGGTTTTGTGTTTGTAGTTGTCACGATTTTCCTTTTGAATAAGCAGTAAAACTCCATTATCTCAGTAAGAAGTGTAACTTTAAAGCTCTTTCTCTCTCAAGTAGGACCTGATCAATAAAGCAACAAGATCTTAAGTTGCCTGAGTTTTAGTAAATAATATCAAATGGTAATTACATTTTATATCAGAAACCAGAGAGAGAAATTCATAGTAAATGTACATTTTAATGATTTTTTCTAAAGACATAAAATATTGACTTTTCTTTAATAGGCTTTTCACAACAGAAAAGAAGCTGGAAAGGGACCTCTAAGTCTGAAACAAAGGACAATGTATTCCATAATACTTATCTGATTATAAGCTGATTATATCTCTTCCATGCCAGCATAGAGCTCCAAATGGAAGGAACGAAAGTGTCCTGAGTATCAATTTACCTATTATCTCTAATGAAATTAAATAATACATAAGGTTCTACAGATTATAATAATAAATATGCATTGAAATATTTAACAATGCAAAGAATCAGGTTATCATTTTAATTTATCTACAGGTAAATAATTTGAAGGTTTTTAAAAGTTAGATTACTTGGATGATTGTATGGTTAGCATACATATCAAAAATGGTGATTTTTTTCAGGAAAAGTAATCACTCTCATGTTAAACTACAACTGATTTCTTACCAAATGTTTCAAAGATGGAGTTTCACAAAATAATAGATCAAAACTAACTAAAAAATAAAATTTAAAGGAAATAAGGCTGACAGCTAAAAATACAATGCTTCTGAAGGCACATTAATTGTATGAGTTTAAGAAACATGATTTATTTTTTGCATATTATGCTTATGTTGTGTTTAACCCTTGTGCTTTGCAGTATTAGATCAATGTTTTTATCTTCTATAGGTACCATTAGCATAGTCTAAACACTTTGATAAGATGTTGGTGCTCTCCAATATTTCCAACCTATTTTAACATTGTGCATTCAAAATATGATAAATAGAAGTGCATTTGGCCACTTCACGTGAAGAGTTGACTCATTGGAAAAGACTCTGAGGTTGGGAGGGGTTGGGGACAGGAGGTGAAGGGGATGACAGAGGATGAGATGGCTGGATGGCATCACCGACTCGATGGACATGAGTTTGAGTGAACTCTGGGAGATAGTGATGGACAGGGAAGCCTGGTGTGCTGCGATTCATGAGGTTGCAAAGAGTTGGACACGACTGAGTGATTGAACTGAACTGAAGGATGATTATATCACAGTCTTCCTTTAGTGTTAAGATGCTTATGATACTATTTTAGCATATGTCTAGTTATTAAATTATATTAGGTTGTGACACACAAAATGAAATTTAGAAAAGATATATATATTTTGAAGGTAAATCTAAAAGAACTCTAAATGGTTTAGAAAATAAAACAGCACTCAGGTTTTACTTCATTTGGTCAAAAGACATTTGAATTGAGCCTCAACTAAATCCATTTTTTAAAAGCTCAAAAAATCTACTTGCTGGCAATCTGCTAGCATATGCTTCACATATGGCTTAGATGATGTAATTCTCAAGTATGATGTATATTTTAATAGCACTGACTTTGATGCCAAGTGTTAATAGGGTTTGAATAGCATCACTTGCTCTGAGTTATCTTGGGGGATAATGCTCACTTTCCTTAAGCTTCAAATTCATCAACAATAAAAGGAAAATGATCACAGTAAGCTGTCCCATGGAATTTTGAATAAAATCAATGACATAATGCCTGTAAATACTTTGGTAAAGAATCTGTTACCTTGTGAGTGCTCATGAAATATTAGCCACCAACTTTATTACCATTAGTATTCTATATCTGTAGATACTTCTTTTCTTCTAAAGAAACAAGTTTTTTTTTTTTTTTTTTTTTGGTCTTAGGTGAAAGGAAATAAAATATTCATTGGAAGTTGAGACTGAGGAGAAGAGATTAACATATCAGAGAGGTGAGGAAGAAGGAAAGAAGGAGGGAAAGAAAGAGAATAATACCACAATGTTGAGTTTCATAAATACACAATTTTATATTCAGTGGGAATCCAGATGTTCAAGAATTTAGTGGAAACTGGTAGACCATCAAGGAGAGGGCAATTCAGTTTGATTAACAGGGGGATTAGAAAGTTATGGGAAGACATTATTCTTGAGCAAAGAGATGCAAGTATAGTTAAAGAAGGTTAAATTTGATAGTAGTGTACAATGTTGCATTAAGGTGAGAGATATGATACTCATTTAATCTAGTAATTAAGACACAGAGAATATTATTTGTTGACAGTGATAAAAGAGTAATAGAGTTAGGTGTTGTGGCTAAGTCTGAATCTTTGAATTACCACAAAATTCATTTTTATTGGATAGTTTTGGTTTATACCCCTTATTTCAGCCTAACTTTTTAAAAAGTTCATCTTTGCTCTCATAAGTGTCTTAGTTGTGTGTGTGTATATATATATATATACACACACACAAATATGCATATAGACACATACTTATGTATATTGTTTTGTTCAGTTGCTCAGTTGTGTCCAATTCTTTGCGACCCCATGAACTGCAGCACACCAGGCTTCCCTGTCCATCACCAACTCCTGGAGCTTACTCAAACTCATGTCCATTGAGTGGGTGATGCCATCCAACCATCTCATCCTCTGTCATCCCCTTCTCCTCCTGCCTTCTGTCTTTTCTGGCCTCAAGGTCTTATGTGTGTATATATATATATATATATATATATATGTAGATTGTTTGCCCATGTATAACTGATCTTCTCTTCAACTATGGAATACATATAGATTTTTAAAAAAATGACTAATATTAGACTTCAGTCTTTGGGTTAGAATATCCTAAATTTTATATTTGTTTGCATTTTAATTACTATTATCTTTATATTTTATTCAGTTGACACCACNTGTCTTTTCTGGCCTCAAGGTCTTATGTGTGTATATATATATATATATATATATATATGTAGATTGTTTGCCCATGTATAACTGATCTTCTCTTCAACTATGGAATACATATAGATTTTTAAAAAAATGACTAATATTAGACTTCAGTCTTTGGGTTAGAATATCCTAAATTTTATATTTGTTTGCATTTTAATTACTATTATCTTTATATTTTATTCAGTTGACACCACACAATTGTACAGTTATTAGAGAAAAATATAAGTTTGGGGGATTTGGGGTTCTTTTAAAATTATCTTGCATTTACTCAAGTTAAGAGAAGAAATTTACATTTCTTCTTCTTCTTTAGAATAACAATATTTTTACATACTCAATGTTTTGAAGTCATTGTGTGGAAATTAGATGAACTTCTGACAATTCTAGGGCACATGTCAAGGTCATTGGCAGCAGTAATTTGAAAGCACACTAAGGTAATCTCAGAGCATGTTTATTCTTCACATGCCGATACCTAGGAAGCTGGGCTTGCCTGATTGAATGGTAGGAGTCGGTTAGATCTTTATGGGGGAGGATGTGACTGAAGATAAGTTCCTTTGGTAAGCTGGAGAGCTGTGAGTTTTAAATTTCTCACCAGTGCCAAAGGAGGAGACTAGCAAGAGCTTGTCCAAATGTCAGGTCAAAGGAAAAAAAAGGAACTTTTAGACTCACAAAGAAGTCAGTGGTCAGATATTAAAAAATAAGTCAGATTTCTTAATATATACACACATTAATTTTAATACCATAGTTACTTTGAACTATGAAATGTTAACAAAGGTAGGAAACAATAATATTATTATTTCAAGAATGGCCAAAGTATAATAAGAATTGACAAAAATACATTCAAACCACTTAAATGTTTTTGATTTACCTATATACCACTATACATGTATTAAGTAAACTTTAATTATATATATAATCTTTGCTTATAACAGTTGGCCTAAATAATTTATGGCAAAGATAAGACTCTGTTGTATACATTTCTAAATGGTAGGCCAAATGAAGGCTATAAACTTATTAAAAAGTAAACTATAAAGTCATACCTTTAATTTATATTTATATTGATTTATGTAATTATACATTTGTACTTTATATACATTAATTAAAATTTATATTATAGAGATGGAAATTTAAGGAAATATTTGCATTTTCCTGACATATGGTTCTTTGAAATAGGAATATCAACTCAGTGATAATCTAGGTAGTAACCTATTAGATTCAGAAGAGACAGGAAAGTAGTACACTGAAAATTTAACAGTGAAAATAATAGACATTTTCCTCAGTATATGTTTTCTGCAAAGAACCTTTAATTTCAAGATCAGTTTATATTTAGCAAAATAACAACCGAAATCAAATGAAAAGTGACACCAAAAAGATATCCTTAGATGTGAGATAAATTTTTTAAAAAAGAAAACATTGCACAGAATAATTCTGAGGGTGAATAATTTCCTCAAAATTAACTTTTTTAATCTTCAAAATTACCTGATCCAGATCACAGATTGAGAGATAGATGAGCTAAATAATCTCAGGAAAATATTTTGGAGCCCTGAATCCTATATCAGTGTCAATATCATTTTCATGCTATAACTTATCTAAAGCAGCTTTTTTTCCTCCACGTTTAACTATTTTTTAAAAGTACAAATCAGTATGAAGCTTCAGTAAACCAATCTCACTGGCTTCAATATTAACTTTATCTTCATTGCATAATATTTCTCCCATGGGTTAGGTCAGTACTACCAAAAATGTTCCCTCTCTCTCACTGTTCAATTTTTGCTCTCAACCAAATTATCCCAATCAGTATATAAACATATGAAATTCTTCTGATATTAAAATAAACAGAACTCTCCCTTGAATTCACACCCCCGTTTAGGCAATAATCTGTACACTTTCCCATGGAGAAAAAAACATCTCCTAAAGATTGTCTCTATTTACTGCATATAATATCTCACTTTATTTCTGAAACTCTTCATAATCTGATCTTAACCCCTCCCAACATCAGAGTCTTTTACAATGAGTCAACTCTTCCCATGAGGTGGCCAAAGTATTGGAGTTTCAGCTTTAGCATCAGTTCTTCCAAAGAACACCCAGAATTGATCTCTTTTAGAACAGACTGGTTGGATCTCCTTGCAGTCCAATGGACTCTCAAGAGTCTTCTCCAGCACCACAGTTCAAAAGCATCAATTCGACTGTCCTAAGATGGGGAGTCTTAGGACATCCTCCCCATCCTCCCCTAGGATGGGGAGACCACTTTCTCCTCCACAAATTCATCAAAAGAATATTTGAACGGTGAGAAAATTCCACAAAACAACTTCTACATGCTGGCAGAGGACATCAGGCACCCAGAAAAGCAGCCTATTGTCTTTGAAAGGAGGTAGGAAAAAATATAAAAGATAAAAAGGGAGACAAATGAGATAGGGATGGAGCCCTGTCCTGGGAAGGGAGTCTTAAAAAAGAGAGGTTTCCAAATACCAGGAAACACTCTCACTGCCGAGCCTGTGGTGAGCCTTGGAACCACAGAGGGCAATATAACTAGGAGGAAAAATAAATAATGAAACCCCACAGATTACGTGCCCAATGGTAACTCCCCCAGCGGAGAAGCAATGCAGATGCCTGCATTTGCCACTAGCAAGTGGGGGCTGGGCAGGGAGGTATGGGCTGCATTGCTTAGAGTAAGGACTGGGCCTGAATGCCCCAAGGGTATTCTGAGGGAACTAACTTGGGATAGCAAACCAGATGTGGGATAACTACCAAGCAAAAAGCCATAACCTATAACACCGCCAGGTCCACTCACAGAACAAAGGACTGACTAGAGCTACACAAAAAGCCCTAACCCAAGACACCATCAGGCCCACTCACAGAACAAAGGACTGAGCAGGGCTAGCCGGCTGCAGGCCGGCCCATCCCCCTCCAGAGACAGGCAGGCGAGGGCAGCCAGAGCTGGAAGGGGGCAATCATAGTCCCAGAAAGGCATTATCTACCAAACTGCAAGCCGGCTTCATTGCTAACCAAGACTTCTTGGGATTCTGGATGGTCAACATCCACCTGAGAAGGTGTGCTGGTTGTACACCCAGAAAACACAGCTCTAAGCTTCAATATACAGGCTGCCTAAAGTCACTCCAAATGCACTGACATCTCAAAACTCATTACTGGATACTTCACTACACTCCAGAGAGAAGAAGTTCAGCCCCACCCATCAGAACCCTTACACAAGCTTCCCTAACTAGGAAAACTCGATAAGCCACCCTTACAACCCCACACACAGTGAGGAAACCCCACAATAAAGAGAACTCCACAAACTGCCAGAATATAGAAAGGCCGCCCCAAACACAGCAATATAAACAAGATGAAGAGACAGAGGAATACCCCATAGGTAAAAGAACTGGATAAATGCCCACCAAACCAAATAAAAGAGAAAGAGAAAGGGAATCTATCTGGCAAATAATTGAGAATAATGATAGTGAGAATGATCCAAAATCTTGAAAACAAAATGGAGTTACAGATAAATAGCCTGGAGACAAGGATTGAGAAGATCCAAGAAAGGTTTACCAAGGACCTAGAAGAAATAAAAAGGAGTAAATATATAATGAATAATGCAACAAATGATATCAAAAACACTCCAGAGGGAACAAATAGTAGAATAATGGAGGCAGAAGATAGGATTAATGAGGTAGAAAACAGAATGATAGAAATAAATGAATCAGAGAGGAAAAAAGAAAAACTAATTAAAAGAAAAGAGAACAACCTCAGAGACCTCTGGGATAATGTTAAACACCCCAATATTCGAATCATAGGAGTCCCAGAAGAAGAAGACAAAAATAAAGACCATGAGAAAATACTTGAGGAGATAATAGTCACAAACTTCCCTAAAACGGGGAAGAAAATTATCACCCAAGTCCAAGAAACCGAGAGAGCCCCAAACAGGATAAAACCAAGGTGCAATACCACAAGACACATATTAATCAAATTAACAAATATCAAACATAAAGACCAAATATTAAAAGCAGCAAGCAAAAAACAACAAATAACACACANCACAAACTTCCCTAAAACGGGGAAGAAAATTATCACCCAAGTCCAAGAAACCGAGAGAGCCCCAAACAGGATAAAACCAAGGTGCAATACCACAAGACACATATTAATCAAATTAACAAATATCAAACATAAAGACCAAATATTAAAAGCAGCAAGCAAAAAACAACAAATAACACACAAGGGGATTCCCATAAAAATAACAGCTGATCTTTCAATAGAAACTCTTCAGGCCAGGAGGGAATGGCAGGACATACTTAAAGTGATGAAAGAAAATAACCTACAGCCAAGATTACTGTACCCAGCAAGGATCTCATTCAAATATGAAGGNTCAATGTATGGCAAAATGAGTACAGTATTGTAAAGCAAAACAAACTAAAAAATTAAAATTAAAAAAACATCAATAATAATCTTCTGCAAATAGAGCATATCAACATCAAAAAAAATAATATGCAGATTGGAAGATAATATTGAGGAAGTGTTCTTAAATTTAAAACTGATGAAAAAAAGATAATGGAAAAAATAGGTGGAGAAAAATAGGATATTTAAAGAGTGGTCTAGAAGTTCCAATATTCCATTAATATGAATTAAATCCCCCAAATTAATAAAAATGGAGAAGAAGTGGCCACCAAAAGAATGTTTAAAAAATACCAGAACTCGTCCTGTCATCCAGATAAAAGAGACCTATCTACTGCCCAGCAAAATAAGTGAATAATGACCCATAGAAAAGCCATTAAAAAAGAAGTTTAGAGTTTTGTTGATGTTGAAGAGGAATAGCAATCATTAAAATAGCTACAATAATAGCTGTGTTACAAATATATGTACACATTATATATATATATCATATGATAAATATGCATAAGTAATCAGAAACTAAATCTATTACTTGGTTTACCAATGAGTGATATTATGAGCAACCTAGATAGCCTATTCCAAAGCAGAGACATTACTTTGCCGACTAAGGTCCGTCNGTTACAAATATATGTACACATTATATATATATATCATATGATAAATATGCATAAGTAATCAGAAACTAAATCTATTACTTGGTTTACCAATGAGTGATATTATGAGCAACCTAGATAGCCTATTCCAAAGCAGAGACATTACTTTGCCGACTAAGGTCCGTCTAGTCAAGGCTATTCTTTTTCCAGTAGTCATGTATGGATGTGAGAGTTGGACTGTGAAGAAGGCTGAGCACCAAAGAATTGATTCTTTTGAACTTTGGTGTTGGAGAAGACTCTGGAGAGTCCCTTGGACTGCAAGGAGATCCAACCAGTCCATTCTGAAGGAGATTATCCTGGGATTTCTTTGGAGGGAAAGATGCTTTTAAAGCTGAAATTCCAGTAATTTGGCCACCTCATGCGAAGAGTTGACTCATTGGAAAAGACAGTGATGCTGGGAAGAATTGGGGGCAGGAGAAGGGGAAGACAGAGGATGAGATGGCTGGATGGCATCAGTGACAATGGACGTGAGTCTGAGTCGACTCCGGGAGTTGGTGATGGACAGGGAGGCCTGGCGTGCTGCGATTCATGGGTCGCAAAGTGTCGGACATGACTGAGTCACTGAACTGAACTGAATATAGTAGATAATTGTTAAGAAAGTTGCTAAATCAACTTTAAATATAAACATATAAGGATATAAATAATTGGAATAACAATCAAAGGATAAAAATTGTTACATACGTATATACTTAAACTCCCATGCTTCCCTAACCAGAGTCAAAAGAAAAATTGTTGATTGATTTCATGGAAATTATATAGCTTTATATGTCTCCTTCTTTTTCATTTAAGGGAAACTTTGGAATAACTTTATTTTTCTTATAAAGATCATGTAGAGAAATCTTCCTGAGAAATACCAAATAAATGTGAATGTATAATATGATTCTTAGAGACTAACTCTTTTTTATCATAAAATATCTTTTCCATTTGACTATATATTCACAATAATTCCCATTGTTTCATAAAGTGAAGATTTGCCTTTGACTGTTAAGTTGTCATCATATTACTGAAGTGATTTTAACTGGAATGTTCCTTGGATACTATCCACTAATAGTATTAACTGTTTATATCAAATGAGTAAGTTGAAATTTTCATTAAAAGCTGATACAAACTCTGATGCCAGTAACCATTTTATGGTTAGGGTATGGTTCTAATTCAGCATAAAAGTTAATGCTGCCTTTAGGTTTTTTGTTTATCTTCAGGTTTATCATATCTTGAAAAGAATAGGAAAGAAAATCTGAATAGGTATGCTACAGAATGATGTATAACCTACTATTTTCTATATTTTGAGAAACTGTGAGAATAGAAATAGGAAAAGATGACAGTATGAATAGCTGCATGAGATGGGCAGTGTATGAACAATGGAATATAATTAGTTTGAATTTTGAAGTGAGTCAGATATTCATGTGGGAATGATAAAGTCTTATAAAAATTTAAAAAATCATAACTGACAAGTGAAATATTTATAATGCAGTATTGTAATATGTAAAATTAAATACATGAATAGAATATGATTCCTGGGTAGAGATGTTGATCTTTATTAAAATAAACACAATAGAAGTGTTTAGATTATGTAATTTCCTTATTTATTTTATATTACAGTAGATATTGTTCTAACAAATCAGTGAAATAAAAAAATAAGTAAGGCAGAAACAGGTCAATAATCATACATTTAGAAATAAAACAAGTGTATTATGTTTCCCTGAATTCTTAGAAAATTTCTAAACTATTTCAGAATTAACTAAAAGTGGGTTATGTAGTTTTCTAACATGAGGTGAAGTGATGATCAGCCAACACTTTCTAGGCTTCTAGGAGTCACCATTGCAATTAGTTTGTCCCAGTCCCCTGGAATCTTTCTCAAGATGCTAATACTGTGTCCAAATATGTGCACTCAAGAGGGAAAAAATCTTGCTTATCCAGACTCACTTTTAACTTTGTTGATAAATCATTTTCAGAACCCATACCCAGTATACTCCTTTGACTACCAGCAGTGTGTGCCAGTACAGAGGAGGTTCTAGCTCTTAATAGGAAGGTAGGGACATCTCTGCAATGCCTGAGAATTCACAGGGCTCTGCAGAGCCAACACTTTTAGGAACATTCTTCTCTATGACCTGAGTGCATATTTTAATCGAAGCTTTTCTCAACCAGCTCTCCCATCATAGCATAAAAGACATACCTTGACAGAATGTGAACATCTCTGGTGCTCTATAAGTATGAGATCTTTGGTCTGCTGTTCAGCTGTTTCTGCTTTTCCACTATAGGCAATATGAGATTTTTTGTTAGCTATGAAACAGACCCTCTGGATCTTACACTTACCCCTTATTTGCCCTAAGTTTTTAATCATCTCTTCCTGGATTATCAGTGTAATTTAGCAGTAAACAGTTAACACTGACACTTTGATAAAAGCCTTTGGTGCCCACATATCTTTCAAAGGTCCAGATGATTTCAGCTGCAAAGATACATTACTATGATTTTTTCCTAGGTAAGCACTGGTGAAATCAACAAGAATTGGATCGCCCAGGGGCTATCTGTATTCCACATACGACTTAAATAGCATTCTCTTCACCTTTTAGGCAGAGTGAACCATTCCCAAACTACATCTTACATCCTGTTTTCCTGTACTATTCTTGTTAGTTTAGAGAAGCTGACAGTGACTTAGGAGATAGGAATAGACAGGGAAATGCCTACAAAGAAAAGGGGCTACTAACGAGAGAAGATAGGAAGAATCTTCAGAACCAAAAAAGATAGGATCCTTGTGAAGTTATTGGGTTGAGGGGGATAGAGAGTCTCAACCTGAAGCATGATTCCAAGAACATTACATTCAAGCTGATGGAGGATTTGAGCCAAAGTCATAGTAGTTGAGGATTCCTGTATCTCACAGAAATGGACCTATAATTCAACACTTGCACTCTGAATCATTACCCCAGAGAATTCTGTGAAAAGCATGACTTTAGCACAAAAGAAATGATAGATTCATAAAGGCAATACCTTAGGCCATCAGTTATACTTGCTACAGCACAAGATCTCAGCCACCCTACTAAGTGATTCCATGGCCACTTACTAAGAGAATAAATTAGAAATTACAGCCAAATGTCAAAGCAAGGGGGAAGAGGCTGGAGGTGGGAGGGGGAGAGTAAATAGGAGAGGGGGAGTTTAGGGTTAGTAGATGCATACTATTATGTAGATGGATAAACAACAAAGTCCTACTGTGTAGCATAGGGAACTATATTCAATATCCTGTGATTAAACCCTAGTGGAAAAAAAATGTGAAAAAGACTGTATATATGTATTAGTATAACTGAGTCACTTTGCTGCCTATAGTAGAAACTAAAACACTGTAAATCAACTATACTTCAGTTAAAAAAAAGAAATTGCACTTGATAATTGGTTCATCCATGTAACATGTATATTGATACACATAATCATCAATATATTTGGATTTTAGAATAAGATAAATTTATTCACTTATTATTTTTGTTACTATTTCTGATGACTGAGCTGTTAAATTAAAAATATCAAATTTCTTCCAAAAAATGTTGACCACAGTATAGAAGCATAAGCAAACACTCTAACTGGAAGAAGCACAAGCTGGAATCAAGATTGCCATGAGAAATATCAATAGCCTCAGATATGCAGATGACACCACCCTTATGGCAGAAAGTGAAGAGGAACTAAAAAGCCTCTTGATGAAAGTGAAAGAGGAGAGTGAAAAAGCTGGCTTAAAGCTCAACATTAAGAAAACAAAGATCATGGCATCTGGTCCCATCGCTTCATGGGAAATAGATAGGGGAACAGTGGAAACAGTGTCAGACTTTATTTTGGGGGGGCTCCAAAATCACTGTAGATGGTGATTGCAGCCATGAAATTAAAAGATGCTTACTCCTTGGAAGGAAACTTATGACCAACCTAGATAGCATATTCTAAAGCAGAGACATTACTTTGCCGGCTAAGGTCTGTTTAGTCAAGGCTATGTTTTTTTCCAGTAGTCATGTATGGATGTGAGAGTTGGACTGTGAAGAAAGCTGAGCGCTGAAGAATTGATGCTTTTGAACTGTGGTGTTGGAGAAGACTCTTGAGAGTCCCTCGGACTGCAAGGAGATCCAACCAGTCCATTCTAAAGGAGATCAGCCCTGGGATTTCTTTGGAAGGAATGATGCTAAAGCTGAAACTCCAGTACTTTGGCCACCTCATGTGAAGAGTTGATTCATTGGAAAAGACTTTGATGCTGGGAGGAATTGGGGGCAGGAGGAGAAGGGGACGACAGAGTATGAGATGGTTGGATGGCATCACTGACTCGATGGATGTGAGTCTGAGTGAACTCCAGCAGTTGGTGATGGACAGGGAGGCCTGGCATGCTGTGATTCACGGGGTCACAAAGAGTCAGACATGACTGAGTGAATGAACTGAACTGAACTGAATTAACTTCCTAAGAATCTCAGTATGAAACCAAGTTTGGAATTTTGTATTTGGGTGAACTGGGACAACATTTTTGTGCTCCTAACTAAATCATTATTTTCAAACTGAAAAGAAAAATCATTTTGTTGAACATTTTAAGTGAGTTATAAAACATTTTTTAAATGTATCACAGTAAAACTTCTGGCAGTTTCTATTTTCGCTACTCCTGTGAATGATTACGTGATTGAAAAGTTAACTAGAATTGGAACTGTGTATTTCTGTGTATATGTGTATATTATTTATTTTATATTTATTTACATATTTTTATAGAACAAGCCAATATATAAGATGTAATTATCAGCATTTAATAGTGCTAGTGGGACAAACTTTTTAGATTTGACAGTAATCCTATGCTACAGTAAGGGCTCTTACAAAGAAAGGACTCAGAATCCTTAGCTGGGGGACTCCACTGAGCTGGATCTTTCACAAGATGATGCGTCTACTCCTCAAGATTTACCTGTGCCTCTGTTTTAGAACAATAACTGTGATAAAGTCTCAGTGGGCCTAACAGGGGAATATAGTTTCTGCTTTGAGAGCAAAAAGCTTACTCACTTAAAGAATTTCAGAACCAAGTTAAAATATGGCTGAAATA
>SJYA01002310.1:427949-460105 GCA_006410615.1 Neotragus moschatus
CTTGGAAGGAAACTTATGACCAACCTAGATAGCATATTCTAAAGCAGAGACATTACTTTGCCGGCTAAGGTCTGTTTAGTCAAGGCTATGTTTTTTTCCAGTAGTCATGTATGGATGTGAGAGTTGGACTGTGAAGAAAGCTGAGCGCTGAAGAATTGATGCTTTTGAACTGTGGTGTTGGAGAAGACTCTTGAGAGTCCCTCGGACTGCAAGGAGATCCAACCAGTCCATTCTAAAGGAGATCAGCCCTGGGATTTCTTTGGAAGGAATGATGCTAAAGCTGAAACTCCAGTACTTTGGCCACCTCATGTGAAGAGTTGATTCATTGGAAAAGACTTTGATGCTGGGAGGAATTGGGGGCAGGAGGAGAAGGGGACGACAGAGTATGAGATGGTTGGATGGCATCACTGACTCGATGGATGTGAGTCTGAGTGAACTCCAGCAGTTGGTGATGGACAGGGAGGCCTGGCATGCTGTGATTCACGGGGTCACAAAGAGTCAGACACGACTGAGTGAATGAACTGAACTGAACTGAATTAACTTCCTAAGAATCTCAGTATGAAACCAAGTTTGGAATTTTGTATTTGGGTGAACTGGGACAACATTTTTGTGCTCCTAACTAAATCATTATTTTCAAACTGAAAAGAAAAATCATTTTGTTGAACATTTTAAGTGAGTTATAAAACATTTTTTAAATGTATCACAGTAAAACTTCTGGCAGTTTCTATTTTCGCTACTCCTGTGAATGATTACGTGATTGAAAAGTTAACTAGAATTGGAACTGTGTATTTCTGTGTATATGTGTATATTATTTATTTTATATTTATTTACATATTTTTATAGAACAAGCCAATATATAAGATGTAATTATCAGCATTTAATAGTGCTAGTGGGACAAACTTTTTAGATTTGACAGTAATCCTATGCTACAGTAAGGGCTCTTACAAAGAAAGGACTCAGAATCCTTAGCTGGGGGACTCCACTGAGCTGGATCTTTCACAAGATGATGCGTCTACTCCTCAAGATTTACCTGTGCCTCTGTTTTAGAACAATAACTGTGATAAAGTCTCAGTGGGCCTAACAGGGGAATATAGTTTCTGCTTTGAGAGCAAAAAGCTTACTCACTTAAAGAATTTCAGAACCAAGTTAAAATATGGCTGAAATAGGAGGCAGTTGTGAATATGAATCTTGAGCATGTTGAAACAGAAGAGGTGAAATTTAAGGCAGGATAAGTTGAGCTTATTGTCATGGGAGCATACCCCTATTACTCAGGATTCATCAGTCTTAATATACTGCAGCGGAGGCTCCATCCTTGAAATATAGACACTATAATAGTCCACAATAAATAAGACTGAGATCCCAGAAATATTTTTAAAGAGTACCGGTGGAAGTGTCAACAGACTTAAAGAGATAAACATGTTCAAATTAATTTATTATTTTCAGTGAGGAAAGATGTTACCTGAGTATATTCTCCAAGAGGGCTGGGTGGACATATTTTTCAGGAAGATAATAAGGAAAGAA
This sequence comes from Neotragus moschatus, assembly GCA_006410615.1. Classification (NCBI taxonomy): domain Eukaryota; kingdom Metazoa; phylum Chordata; class Mammalia; order Artiodactyla; family Bovidae; genus Neotragus; species Neotragus moschatus. The sequence continues at coordinate 429,471 of SJYA01002310.1, forward strand.
GTAGTGAATGTGCACCAGCTGAATGTGAAAAGTTAGCAGAGGCCAAGACTGATGGTCTGAGAAGCTTCGTAGAACTAGATGAGGCACCTAGCATCAATGGTAATGACAGGATTCTAGATTAGTAGAGATCAGATGGCCGAATTAAAGCAACAGAGACAAGTAGATTGTCCTGGGCAATGAGCACACCCTGATCCTCCATCATCTCTACCAATGACTGAGAAATCTTGGACATGAGAACAAAGGGCTCTAATTGGATACTATTTGACTATTCACAGATCTTGTAAGAGAACTTTACAAATGACATGAATGAATCTCAGAAGTGGCAAAAGACACTTTTAGGCAGAATGTTTCATATCTTGCTTAAATTTCTAGTTTCAGCATGGCTAAAATGGTCAGTATTTTATTGATTTTGTAAGCTCAGACTCATGCTAACAGTACTTCCCTCAAATGGTCTGTGCCATGTATCTCTTTGTGCTTTTATCCAAGACCTGCTATGGAAATGTGGAACTCACTTGGCCTGCAAAAATGTCTCCCAGAAGTGTGGGAGACAGCTCTCCTTGCAGGCAGCCTTTAGCTAGTGGAGGATGCAATATCTGTGCATGCCCTAGCCACCCATCCTTTGAGGATTATTTCAGTGTCATTCTGTGTGCTTCGTATAGGTGCACATGACCATCTATTGTACAGAAATATAACTTTGTTAAATTACTCTGTCTGTCCACTTTTAAAATCCCATTTTCCTGTCTCCTTCACTTTTGCTTATTGACATTACCTTACCAAACAATGTACTAGCATAAATGTCTCTGCTTTTAGGGTAACCCAAATGGAATCAGGATATAAATAGCATGATACAATTTGCATCAGTGGTTCTAAAATGAACATTTGTATGTACTTAAGAGTATTTTTTAAAAATTCTAGATGATTCCATTGCAAGCCCAGAGATTCTATTTTAGTGCGTATTGGGAAAGACCTAAAAATCTTTAGGAAAATTTGTGCAAAAGACCTGAAGCATAGTTTTGAGAAACAGATTTAGCTCTTTAAGACTATTCTTTAAACTTACCTGACATTTCACAGTATAATTTCAACACAGACATAGGCATCAAAATTACACTCCAGTATGCAATGTTCACATTAGAGTTTAATGCCATATTTTTGGAAAACATACAGCAAAATTCACAACAGTACCTTTTTCCAGTGAAGTGAATAATTCAATATCAACTTTTGAAAGCATTTTTAAAATTCTAACAGGTCTTAAATCTTCATAGATCCAAGTTTGCAAAGGCCTCAGAAGGCAATGATATTTTTGTTTCTTCTGTGATCTCCAACACAGATGAAGTTCTAATATCTGACTGAAAAACTAATGTCTTGAGCCACATACTCTCTTAATAGCACCAGCAGTCAATGTATCATGGAATGCTAACTGCCTGGTTCCAAAATATGTTAAGTAAATTCACTAAGAAGTATGAAAAATTCATGTATGAATGCAGATGTTACTATCAGTTGACACATTGACCCACATTATAGATGATAATCAATCCAGCTCAATGATATAATACTTAAAAGAATAGTTCACTGAAAACAACTAGAGCTTGTGCCACTTCTTTAGATTTTCTATTAATTAATCTTGATTTTATGTGAAAATAGAGTTTGTGAACTTTTTTTCTTTTACTGTTTAGAGAAGTATGTCTGACATATTTTCAGTCTTTTCAGTTTAAATCAACTAGTATTCCTCTTTCAGAGAGTATATGACAATAATTCTAATATGTGAAGAAAAACTTTATTTTTCATGTAATATTTAAAATTGAAACAATTATTTTAATCATATCCCAGGGAAAATTAAGTTCATCGCAATGAAATTGAGGATGCACCTTTGTAAACTAGCCACCAAACAAAGTCACATGTGTTAAACTATGAAATATACTTTTGAAGGGCTTCCCTGATAGCTCAGTTGGTAAAGAATCTGCCTATGATGCAGGAGACCCTGGTTTAATTCCTGAGTTGGGAATATTCACTGAGAAGGTATAGACTACCCACTCCAGTGTTCTTGGGCTTCCCTTTTGGCTTAGTTGGTAAAGAATCTGCCTGCCATGTGGGAGACCTGGGTTCGATCCCTGGGTTGGGAAGATCATTGGAGAAGGGAAAGTCTACCCACTCCAGTATTCTGGCCTGGAGAATTACATGGACTGTAAAGTCCATGGGGTCACAGAGGGTCGGACACAACTGAATGACTTTCACATATTTTGAAAGCAGTCAAAAGAGAATAATAAGTAAGGAAATTAATCTTGATAAAAATATCATTTAAAGTCTACTAAATTTCCAGTCAAATTATAAACTTAATGAGATGGTTTGAATGATGACCTTCCTATTCTCTTCAAATACTTTCCCAGATCTTAAGAACGCACCTGCATGAAACAATGCTAAGTGCATGCTTCATTCGTAGAAATAAAATTATTGTTGAAGTAGTCTAGGATATTTATTTTCTGATACTAATTGAAATTTAATATAACCAAATAATAACTTATTTTAGCATAGAGGCAATTTTCCCAGTTAGTATCTTCTTTTATTAATATGAATAAATTTTTGAACTGCTTGTATCAAGACAAATAAATGTGTGATATATGAATAAATTCAATATTTTCATGTTTCATATTCACTTATAATGGTCTGTAAATCAATATGGTACATGTCTCAATTTTCAAAGTGTTTCTGATTTATTAACTCTAGGTAACATTCAGAGAGGGCATTTCTTTATAGTAAATATATATAACTTAATGTATATGTATGTATATATAGTCACACTATTTTAGTTAAAAGTTTGAGACAATCTCAGGTTTCTTCTCATATTCTGATCGTATTCTCTTCCTGCACTGACTTCCTGTTGAATATATGCATGACTAGGAAAAAAGTCATTTAACCTTTTCAACCTCAATTTTCCCTTTGTAAAATGAGGAGCTTGGTCCAAATTGGTAATCTCCAACCTATCTTTACAAGGAGCAACCTCTAAGTTATCCAGTTGAAGAGACAACTGATAGTGAAGCACACTCAGGAGGTCAGATGTTAGATATGGAAGTTACTCAGTGTTGCGTGTGGATATGTCACACTTCCAATGGCCTCCTTCATACATCAGGAGGCAGAAAATAATACAAGAAGGAATGTGGCATACATCAGTAGGTAAATCTACTCATTTGGAAAACTTGCATCTCTTTCTCAACAGTGCTTTAATAATATTTGTTTCTCTGTAACTGTCCCTTTCCTTGTAACATTTTACGTTCTGTCCTCCTATAGCTTAGCACTTATCAGAAAGTTTCTTTCTTTCCAGTAGAGAGGCAACAGATAGTATATACACAGTCCACACAAATCTAATTTTAAAAATATGTCTGTACTATCTTCTATGTGTATATGGCATTGTGCTAGTATTTGTATGTTATCTAGAGAAGCATAATAAATATAATTATTGTTTTGAGGCACAGATTATTTTTAGCTTATTGATCCTGGGCAAATATTTCTTTCATGATTTTCATGTCAAGCAAGAGTTAAGAGATTATTGGAAAGTATAAATGAAAGACATTCTCTCCTCCAAACATTTTTTTCCTTAAGGTTTAAAGAAACAGATATGAAGTACAGTATTTTTGTATTTATTAATTCTTATACTAGCAATGAGTTGATTTAATGTTACGGTTTTAAATAATTCTTGTTTTATATCTTAGATAAGCTTTAGAAGAGTTAATATGATAAATATTTGGGAACTTCGTTACTGTGATCAGTTACTGTGGCTTTATTTGATTTAAAGAAATACAACATTTAAGCATATTCTATAGAAAGTTATGTATATGTAGTAGACCCTTGAGCAAGGTAGAGTTCAGCAACACTGCCCACACTCCATTCCCACCCTGTGCAGTCAAAACTCCATGTAAAACTTTATCGTTTGCCTTCTGTATCTGTGGTTTTTCATTCATGGGTTCAATCAACATAGACTCTATAAGAATGTAGTAGTTATTGAAACAAGAAATGCATATAAGTGGGCCTGCATAGTTCATACTCCTGTCTTTCAAGAGTCAACTGTATAGCTAAACAATATACATTTGATCATAGTAATGCTTCTGAGCTTTATTAAGCTTGTGTAGGTATAGGAAAATGTGTGTGTGTGTCTGTGTGTCTGTGTGTGTGTGTCTACATTTAAATAGCTGAGGAGAAAAAATGTTATTAAAAAGGTTTGCTATATATATTAATGTTAGAAGTCTGCATGAAAAACTCAGTGTATTTCTTACAATACAACTTCACATTATGTTACAGTGAGTTGAGATGTGAGTGAATGCTTACCTTAAAAATTTAAGTATATTTATTAAAATGTATTTATGATTACTTGGAATTTGGGTAGATAGTGACATAAAATTGAAAATATTAGTTATAGTATGCAGTTGTTCATTGCTTCTAAAGATACTGTTGTATGATTTCTAAAATAACTTTCATTTTAACACTCATAGAACATTTATTTTTATAGTTTGTAAGACATTTTCCAGGTTGCTAAAATTCTCAAGGAAAATTGTATCACATCTTAAATAGACTGTTTGCCTCTGGGTGTGTTTTCTCAAGTTTTCTTTCCTATTTGTCAGTAGCAAATGTTCATTTGTCAGAAACAGACGTACACACACACATGTATATATATATATGTATACACACACACACACATGCATACACTAATTGTATTTATTGGTTATTTTACAAAGTCCTTGGTAGTAGCTTGGCTTCTTTGATAGCTCAGATGGTAAAGCGTCTGTGCACAATGTGGAAGACTGGGTTCGATCCCTGGGTTGAGAAATTCCCTGGAGAAGGAAATGGCAACCCACTCCAGTACTCTTGCCTGGAAAATCCCATGGATGGAGGAGCCTGGTAGGCTATAGTCCATGAGGTCATAAAGAGTTGGACAGGACTGAGTGACTTGTCTTTCTTCCTTTCCTATGCAAAATTAAAAACAGTTATGTGAATTACAGATACTAAAAATATGTATATTCCAAATATATTCTTATCTAAACTATGTTTCAACATACTAGATATAGTAAACTTGTGATAAAATGTAAACTCTGTGATGTTTCCCATCCCAAGTATAGTTGGTCCTTAAACAACATGAGTTTTAACTGCAAATCCATTGATACACATATTTGTATTTTTTTCAATGCAAAATGCAAAACCATGTTTTGGGGTATTTAAACAGCTTTCTCAGTAGCTGATAAAACATGCCAAGAATTAAAAAAAATTAAAAAGTAAGTTTTTTATAATATCAATATATGAACCACTTTATTAATAAATTTTACCTACGCTCTACAACTTCAAATACACTCTTTGTAAGTATGCATGATAGAAGATTAACTAAACTTCCCACATACTGAGTCCCATAGAAAGTCACAAGAAATATCAAAGGCTTACTATAAACAGTATATTATCCAATTATTGTGGGATTAACTTAAAAGTTAATATTAAAAAACATAATTGTCAAACTTCAATTAAATTAGGAAACCAGAAGGCAGAATACTAAATACTCAACTACTGGGATGAAAAAATTGCAATACAGTTAGAAAATTTTTCAAATCAAGTGCCAGAAATTCTATTTGTGGTAAGAATAAAGTTATACACCTTTTAGTACCTATTCAAGAAAAGAGAGGTAAGGAAATGAATGTTCCAACATTTCTTTCATTATAAAAATAAAGAAATAATAACATAAAAATGATCACGATAAAACTTTAATCATATAAGAAATATATTTTATGATAATAAATGTAATAAACCTGTGTTGAAACACATCAAGATATTAAAATCACAATAATTTATAAAGTATAGATTAATAGAGATTTTACCAATATGAAAGTGGTTATAAAATCATATTATAAACTCCTTTAGAAAAGTATATCTGGTAATACAAATGAAATAGGAAAATGACCAAGAAAATATAACATACAAATTGATATAAATAATTTTAAATCTGAATTATTCTATATCTATTACAATTGAACATTTATTAAAATACCTCCCACAAAACGTATCCACAGATCAATATGTCCTCATTGATAAAATGACCAAATCTTTAAAGAAAAAATAACTTCAGATATTATTCAAAACAATTTCAAGTAACGGAGAAAATCATATGTAAACTTGCTTCAGAGACTGAATTCACCTTGCAACAAAACATGACAAATATATTTCCATAACAGCTAGTTACTGGAAAATTTTTCCATAAATGTGGACATAAAAATCTTCAGTTGCTCAGTTGTGTCTGACTCTTTGCAGCCCCATGGACTGCAGCAGGCTAGGCCTCCCTGTCCATCACCAACTCCCGGATTGACTCAAACTCACGTCCATTGAGTTGGTAATGCCATCCAACCATCTCATCCTCTGTCGTCCCCTTCTTCTCCTGTCTTTAATCTTTCCCAGCATCAGGGTCTTTTCAAATGAGTCAGTTCTTCACATCAGGTGGCCCTGTTTCCCCATCTATTTGCCATGAAGTGATGGGACTGGATGACATGATCTTAGTTTTCTGAATGTTGAGCTTTAAGCCAACTTATTCACTCTCCTCTTTCACTTTCATCAAGAGGCTCTTTGGTTATTATTCATTTTCTGCCATAAGGGTGGTGTCATCTGTATATCTGAGGTTATTGATATTTCTCCCAGTGATCTTGATTCCAGCTTGTGCTTCATCCAGTCCATTGTTTCTCATTATGTACTCTGCATAAAAGTTAAGTAAGCAGGGTGACAATATATAGCCTTGCTGTACTCCTTTTCCTATTTGGAACCAGTCTGTTGTTCCATGTCCAGTTCTAACTGTTGCTTCCTGACGTGCATACAGATTTCTCAAGAGGCAGGTCAGCTGGTCTGGTTTTCTCATATCTTTCAGAATTTTCCACAGTTTATTGTGATCCACACAGTCAAAAGCTTTGGCATAGTCAAGAAATCAGAAGTAGATGTTTTTCTGGAACTCTCTTTGCTTTCTCTATGATCCAGCAGATGTTGCCAATTTTCTCTGGTTCCTCTGCCTTTTCTAAATCCAGCTTGAACATCTGGAAGTTCATGGTTCACATGTTGCTGAAACCTGGCTTTGGAGAACCTTGAGGATTACTATGCTAGCATGTGAGATGAGTGCAATTGTGTGGTAGTTTGAGCATTCTTTGGCATTGCCTTTCTTGGGACTGAAATGAAAACTGACCATTTCCAGTCCTGTGGCCACTGCTGAGTTGTCCAAATTTGCTGGCATATTGAATGCAGCACCTTCACAGCATCATCTTTCAGGATTTGAAATAGCTCATCTGAAATTCCGTTACCTCCACTAGCTTTGTTCATAGTGATGCTTCCTAAGGTCCACTTGACTTTACACTCCAGGATGTCTAGTTCTAGATGATAACACCATCGTGATTATCTGGGTCATAAAGATCTTTTATGTACAGGTCTTCTGTGTATTCTTGCCACCACTTCTTAACATCTTCTGCTTCTGTTAGGTCCATACCATTTCTGTCCTTTGTTGAGCCCATTTTTGCATGAAATGTTCCCTTGGTATCTCTAATTTTCTTGAAGAGATCTCTAGTCTTTTCCATTCTATTGTTTTCCTCTGTTTCTTTGCACTGATCACTGAGGAAGGCTTTCTTATTTCTCCTTGCTATTCTTTGGAACTTGGTATTCAAATGGGTATATCTTTCCTATTCTCCTTTGTTTTTGGCTTCTCTCCTTTTCACAGCTATTTGTAAGGCTTCCACAGACAGCCAATTTGCTTTTTTGCATTTCTTTTTGTTGGGGGTGGTCTTGCTCCCTGCCTCTTGCACAATGTCACGAACCTCAGTTCATAGTTCATCAGGCAGTCTGTCTATCAGATCTAGGCCCTTAAATCTATCTCTCACTTCCACTATATAATTGTTAGGGACTTTAAGTCATATGTGAATGGTCTAGTGGTTTTCACTAATTGCTTCAATTTAAGTCTCAGTTTGACAATAAGGAGTTCATGATATGAACTACAGTCAGCTCTGGTCTTTTTTGCTGACTGTATAGAACTTCTCCATCTTTGGCTGCAAAGAATATAATCAATCTGATTTCGGTGTTGACCATCTGGTTATGTCCATGGGTAGAGTCTTCTCTTGTGTTGTTGGAAGAGGGTGTTTGCTATGACCAGTGTGTTCTCTTGGCAAAACTCTATTAGCTTTTGCCCTGCTTAATTCTGTACTCCAAGGCCAAATTTGCCTGTTATTCCAGGTGTTTCTTGACTTTCTACTTTTGCATTCCAGTCCCCTCTAGTGAAAAGGACATCTTTTTTGGGTGTTAATTCTAGAAAGTTTTGTAGGTCTTTATAGAACCATTTAACTTTAGCTTCTTCAGTATTAGTGGTTGGGGCATAGACTTGGATTACCGTGATGTTGAATGGTTTGCTTTGGAAACGAACAGAGATCATTCTGTTGTTTTTGAGACTGCACCCAAGTACNCTTTGGCTGCAAAGAATGTAATCAATCTGATTTTGGTGTTGCCCATCTGGTGATGTCCATGTGTAGAGTCTTCTCTTGTGTTGTTGGAAGAGGGTGTTTGCTATGACCAGTGTGTTCTCTTGGCAAAACTCTATTAGCTTTTGCCCTGCTTAATTCTGTACTCCAAGGCCAAATTTGCCTGTTATTCCAGGTGTTTCTTGACTTTCTACTTTTGCATTCCAGTCCCCTCTAGTGAAAAGGACATCTTTTTTGGGTGTTAATTCTAGAAAGTTTTGTAGGTCTTTATAGAACCATTTAACTTTAGCTTCTTCAGTATTAGTGGTTGGGGCATAGACTTGGATTACCGTGATGTTGAATGGTTTGCTTTGGAAACGAACAGAGATCATTCTGTTGTTTTTGAGACTGCACCCAAGTATTGCATTCGGACTCTTTTGTTGACTACGATGGCTACTCCATTTCTTCTAAGGGATTCCTGCCCACAGCAGTAGATATAATGATCATCTGAGTTAAATTCACCCATTCCAGTCCATTTTCGTTCGGTGTTTCCTTAAATGTCAGTTTTTCACTTTTGCCGTCTCTTGATCACTTCCCATTTGCCTTGATTCATGGACCTAACATTCTAGCTTCCTATGCAATATTGCTCTTCACAGTATCGGACTTTGCTTCCATCACCAGTCACATCCACAGCTATGTGTGTTTTTGCTTTGTCTCCATCTCTTCATTCTTTCTGAAGTTATTTCTCCACTGATCTTCAGTAGCATATTGGACACCTACCAGTCTGGGGAGTTTGCCTTTCAGTGTTGTATTTTTTTTGCCTTTCATACCATTTATGGGGTTCTCAAGGCAGGAATACTGAAGTAGTTTGCCCCATTCCCTTCTCCAGTGGACCACATTTTGTCAGAACTCTCCACCGTGACCTCTCTGTCTTGGGTGGCCCTACATGGCATGGTTCATAGTTTCATTGAGTTAGACAAGGCTGTGGTCCATGTGATTAGATTGTTTAGTTTTCTGTGATTATGGTTTTCAGTCTGTCTTCCCGCTGATGGAGAAGGATATGAGACTTATGAAAGCTTCCAGATGGGATAGACTGACTGAGGAGGGTACTGGGTCTTGTTTTGATGGCCAGGGCCATGATCTGTAAATCTTTAACCCAATTTTCTGTTGATGAGTGGAGCTGTGTTCCCTCCCTGCTATTTACCTGCGGCCAAACTATGGTGGAGATAATGAAGATAATGGTGACTTCCTTCAAATGATCCCATGCATGTACTGCTATGGTCCCTGCCCCCAACCATGCAGCAGGTCACCACCGACCTACACCTTTGCCAGAGACTCCCAGACACCCATAGGCAAATCTCCTGTGGGGTCACTGTTCCTTTCTCCTGGGTCCTGGTGCACAAGGTGCTGTTGTGCCCTCCAGGAGTTTATCTCCCAGTCCTATGTAAGTTCTGGCAGCTCTATTGTGGAATTAATGGCAACCTCCTCCAAGAGAATTTAAGCCATACCCACACCCAGAGCACCTGTCCCTGCGACAGACCACTGTCAACCCATACCTCCACAGGAGATGCTGAAACACATTTCTGTCTCAGTCTCTGTGGGGTCCCTGGGTCCTGGTGTACACAAGGTTTGTTTGAGCCCTCTGAGCGTCTCTGGCGGGAATGGGGTTTGATTCTAAATGCAAATTGGCTCCTCCTACCATCTTGCTGGGGCTTCTCCTTTGCCCTTGGATGTGGGGTATCTCCTCAAGCCAGTCTAGCGAAGCACAGCAGCTGCTCCAGACCTTGGACATGGGCTATCTATTCACGGCTGCTCCAGTGAAGTGCAGGCACCTCTCCTGGCCTTGGATGTGAGGTATCTCCTCATGGCTGCTGCTTCTGACCTTGGACATGATTAAAAATTGATAAAAATCTTAAATGTTAATAAATAAAATTCAAATATTTAATCATAAAGAAGCTATGTATCATGGCCAAATACACTCAATACTGTTCATTTAACATTTAAGAATAATTCAATATCATTTACCAGATTATAAGAATAAAATAAAAGTCATGCAGGGTTATTAGTAGATTAAAAAAGTCACTCAATGAAATTATTTGTAATTATAAAACCTTAATTAGATAACAAGACTTCAAAAAAAAAATCTGAATAAGGATATTAGTCACAACAGAAATCCACAAAAAAAATTCACAGATTTTTCTCTGTAATCAATGATTACATAGAAATTATTGCCTACTAGTTCAGTATGGCAATAAAAATGAACAAAACACAAAACTGGAAAAAAATGATTCGTTAATTATATCAATATATTTGAGTAGGTAGAAATCTAGCAATGGATTGTTTGAATAAGTAAATTTGGCAAAGCCATTGAATATAAGGTGATGTAAAATCATTTGAATGATTATGCACCACAAAAATTTTAGAAAATAAGAAAGAGCCAATAGTTAAGCATAAGATGTGTAAGATCTCTATACAGAAAACTCTACAATATTGTTCTCCCACATTAAAATGAAACTAAACATATGGATCAGTATGTCATGTACATTTATTAGAAAATTATATTCTGAGGACCTAGATTTTTCATAAATTTATTAGCCAACCAGTATCCCAATGTGTTTATATGAACACATGCATATGGACAGGTTTGTGGTGATGTACGTCTCTATGATGGTAAAGATCAAGATAAACACAACCAAATGTTGACTAAGTTCTAGAGAAATTAGTACTTTCATTTGGTACCATCTATTTGCTGGACAGTATGTAAATTGATACAAGTTTGGGGAAAAACAATTTCATAATATTTGTGTAAGAATACTATATGACTCACTGTTGAATGGGAATGTGTGCGTGTGTGTATATATTCATTTGTGTGTGTCTTGAATAGGTTAACATCTGTAAGTTCAAAAAAGGGTGTTTTTAATAATAATATTCATTTCAGTTAATAATGTGAGACAGACACATAAATGTTCATAAATGAATGGGGAAAAAACCCTTCAATATATTCATAAAACAGAATACTATGCAATGATGAAAATATACTACATCTCTATTAAACAGAATGAGGAGGATCTCAGAATTATTATGCTGCTCAAAAGCAGCCAGATCAAAATGAACACATTAATTCAGCAACAATTCCATTGTTTAAAATATACACATGTATATATGTATATCGGAGAAGGCAATGGCACCCCACTCCAGTATTCTTGCCTGGAAAATCCCATTGATGGAGAAGCCTGGTGAGCTGCAGTCCATGGGGTCGCTAGGAGTTGGACATGACTGAGCAACTTCACTTTGACTTTTCACTTTCATGCATTGAAGAAGGAAATGGCAACCCACTCCAATGTTCTTGCCTGGAGAATCCCAGGGACAGGGGAGCCTGATGGGCTGCCGTCTATGGTGTCACACAGAGTTGGACACGACTGAAGCGACTTAGCTGCAGCATATATGTATATGTAGGGAGTAAATTATGTCTATATGTAAACGTACAAGCTGTAGCAAGTTATCTTTAGGAAAATAGGAAAATACTCTGAGAAAGAATGAGAAAGGGAGTAAATTTGAATTAGTGGTGATGGGTTACAGAAGGAATATGGAGCACGTTGCATTACAGGTAATACAAGAAAAAGGATGAGAACTTAGGCAAGCCAAAATATAGAAACTACCACTATGGAAAGAGAAAAAAAAAAAAAAACAGCATTTTCAATCTGTATGACACTAGAAATAGGGTAGAAGAAATGACTGAAAGTTAGAGTAGGTGGGATCTATGCAGAGAACGTGGGCAGGGAGCTTGGAAAGGAAGGCAAAGAACAGATATTCAAGGATTAAGATTCTCAATTAAAACTGATAAACATCATTTAAAAGGCATATAAGCTTGGAAAATTATAAGCAGGATAATGGCATGATATACTTCTGACTATCAATGTATCACTGATTGTTTTTCCCAAAATTATTTTTTTGAATCATTTGATTTTTTTTATTTGAAAGAATCCACAGAAGAAATTGCTCAATTATTATAGACAAAATAACTTAACTTTGAAATATCAGAGAGGTTAGAAAACATTCTTAAGTCTCACAGCCTCTTAACTGCAAGGGTGAGACGAGACTTCAGTATTCCTACTTAAGTGTTACTTTCAGTTACATTAGAACATTTTTCTTCCACCTACGCACATTAGCATCTTTGATATGTCAAACTGACAACTAAAAACAGTTTAATAACAAGGTGAAAGTTTTATATAAAAATAGATTTTGAATTTCTTTTAATTCACATTTTTACTTCAGTTGCTTATAAAGAATTTATTCCCTCTTTATACAGTTGTGACTTGATATATCAATGACAATTTAAACATCCCCTACATTTGCTTAAAAGTTTGATCTTGAAGTGAAAGTACATCATTACTTTAATAGATAATTAAATTCTGCATATAACTGTGACTGATCAAATGAGCACTGAAGGTATTTTTAATTCAAAGAATAAGTCATTTCTGTTTCTATAATATTTAAATCTAAGTCGAATATTCTAAATTCAATATATGGTGGACCCTGACTTTACTTCCATTACTGAATTATATTGGCAAGGTGTGATTTCAGGCTGTAATCCACCTCCTTTTACTTAGTGACTATATAAGCTGGAACTTTACTGGGTAGCAAACTCCACAAAACCATTTTAAGCATGCTTAGCAAAATTATAGCAAATAGAATATTAGTTTCTTGGATCTGATTACTAACAAGGTGTATTTCAGGCATAGCTGAGTGACTCAAGAATGATCACACTGATTTACTATGTCCACTTCACTGCTACTGCTGCTGCTAAGTCACTTCAGTCATGTCTGACTCTGTGAGACCCCGTAGACAGCAGCCTACCAGGCTCCCCTGTCCCTGGGATTCTCCAGGCAAGAAGACTGGAGTGGGTTGGCGTTTCCTTCTCCAATTCATGAAAGTGAAAGTGAAGTTGCTCAGTCATGTATGGCTCTTACCGACCCCATGGACTGCAGCCTACTTCACTAAACTCTAAATTATTCCACATTGGTGAACATTCTCAGGTGGTCTCTTGACTGAGGGCTGAATCTACAGGCTGAGTTTCTCTTGGTAAAATCAGCAGAAAGAAGAGGGGTTTTTGTACCTAAAAAGATAACAAAGAAAGCAAGATCTGAGCATTGTACTGCTAATCCATGTGAATTACTTTTCTTGAAGATAATCTGTGTGGACAAGAGTAAGAGATTTACTGAGTGTTGAATTGAGGGTGACGAAAAAGTCTTCTTTAATTTGGAATCTCCTACCTGAAAAAAAGTAGGAGATGCAGGAGTTTAGAGTTTGATTTCTAAGATGGTAACACTCAAAATTCTCCAAGCCAGGCTTCAGCAATACGTAAACCGTGAATTTCCAGGTGTTCAAGCTGGTTTTAGAAAAGGCAGAGGAACCAGAGATCAAATTGCCAACATCGGCTGGATCATGAAAAAAGCAAGAGAGTTCCAGAGAAACATCTATTTCTGCTTTATTGACTATGCCAAAGCCTTTGACTGTGTGGATCACAATAGACTGTGGAAAATNTGAGTGAACTCCGGGAGTTGGTGATGGACAGGGAGGCCTGGCGTGCTGCAATTTATGGGGTCACAAAGAATCAGACATGACTGAGTGACTGAACTGAACTGAAGGTCCCCTGGAGTAGGAAATGACAACCCATTCTGGTATTCTTGCCTGGAAAATTCCATGGTCCAAGGAACCTAAAGTGCTGGATACGGCTGAGCATACATTTATGCACCTGAAAAAAACAGCATCAGTGCTGAAAGATAAAAATATAAAAGCCAGTTATGCTGTACTAGTTACACTGAGTTTGAATCAGTGGTTAAATTAACATGTGCTGTGAGTGTGCAATAAAATAACCTCATCAGAATTTTAAATAATAACAGTATCAGAGTTTGAAAGTTAGTTTAGAATCCACTGTGAACTAAAAGATTTCCTGTGACTATTTTCAAACTTGATTCCTTTTTTTTTTAACCTGAAATTTTAAGCTGGTGTATTTAGGACAAAGCAAATCATATAGTGAAAACATAAATGTTTAAAATATCTCATTTTCACAGATAATGTTTTTGTATTAAAGAGAGATTTTTTTGAATAGTTACATAATGTTTCTTTTTGAAAAATGCATTCTGATTTCACAAATTATGTTATCTATTTGATCTGTTTTTGATAGTTCTATCATATTTCAAAACTTTTTTCCATTTGCTCTGCTGTAAATATTAGTTAGAATGTTTAAATAGGACTTGATAGAATAGGGACTTGGAATGAGTAGAGACTGAAAGAAATAATTTTGACTATATATGCACTTTGTTTTCTTTGTGAGACTGGAGATGGACCTTGTGTAAACAGTCTCTAAAGTTACTCCAAATGGTCCCTACCTCTTCATCTTCCTACCTTTATGTAACCTCTCCCCTTAATATGGGCTAGATTTAGTGACTGGCTTTTAATTAACAGAATATAACAAAAGTGGTTGGACCTCACACCCAAGATTAAGTTACAAAAATAATATGAACTTTGTCATCTCTGACTTTCTCTTGCATGGTATCCTTCTGGTAGAAATAAACCATCTAGTGTATCTATCTGTGTGAAGTGCCCCACATAGCAATGGACTGAGATATCTGACCAGCAGTCAGCAAGAACCTGAAGCTTGCTGACAGTCATGTGAATAAGTTGGAAGTGATTTTTTTCAGGCAAATCAATGGCCATGGGGGACCTACAGCCTCCTAAGAGCCACATAAACTGGGGGATCGGTTCCCTATAGCCAGACCTCATGATGCTTACAGCCCAGTCAGTAGCTCAATTATAGCCTTTGTGACAGACCCTGAGCCAGAGGACCCAGCTAAGACAGACCCAATTCCTGAACTACGGAAACTATGTTACATGTTTTTATTGTTTTAGACATTTAGTTTTGAAGGAATTTGTGTGTAACAATAGATAATTAATACAGACATATCAGTAGATTATTGATTTTCTGTATAGACAGTTTCTTCTATAAATTCTATATCTGGGCTTCCCTGGTGGCTCAGACAGTAAAGAATCCACTAGAATTGGAGAACAGTTCACTTAGTTTTACTGTATCTTAGTGATATATTCTGAAGGCATATGGCACATTTACAATTCTCTTAATACATTTAATGTTTAAATATTGTGTTTAAACATTCAATCATAGATATTAATAAAAAAAAATAGTCGACGGTAACTCTGGAATTCTCCCATAATTGAATCAGATTCACAACAGTGTTAAAGAAACATCAAGTAGTGGAAGAAGTTGTGGCTGAGATGAGAAGGACGCTTACTATAGGCTCGCTCTGTGATTTTACATTCATTTCACTCGTTAGGGCCTCATTCAGCTTCTTAATATCAAAAATAAAGATATTAAAGAATATTCTCTGCTGCAAATATCACCTATCAGTAGATGAGGAAAGGAACATTGTAGTCTTAACAAATAGAAAATGGGAGTCAAGAAACAGTTTTAATTTTCTTCCCATCAATATTCAGTGTTATGATTTGTTGCAGGTTATATAATGATCCATCACATTTTTTTTCACCTTTAAAATATGTCTCCTAAAATTCTTCAGCATTTAAAGGACATGATGTTATGATTACATTTTTGTTGTTTGTTTGCTTGGTGTCATGTCACTGTTTGTACTGATGGGTCAAATTGCTACTTGTTCAGTGGCTCAGTCATGTCTGGCTCTTTGCACCCCATGGACTGCAGCACACTGGACTTCCCTGTCCTTCACTATCTTGTAAAGTTTGCTCAAACTCACATCCATTGAGTAAGTGATGCCATCCAACCATCTCATCCTTGTCTCCTTCTCCTCCTGCCTAAAATCTTTCCAGGCATCAGGGTCTTTTACAGTGAGTCAGCTCTTTGCACCAGATGGCCAAAGTATTCAGATTCAGCATCAGTCCTTCCAGTGAATATTCAGGGTTGATTTCCTTTAGGATTGACTGGTCTGATCTCTGGATAACTATAAATCTAGGTTGATTCCAGTAAAGAAATAAATTTCTTGCTGTACCTTTTTAAAGTTACATGTGTTTACACTTAGGTCAATA
The DNA here is from genome assembly GCA_006410615.1 of Neotragus moschatus. Lineage (NCBI taxonomy): Eukaryota > Metazoa > Chordata > Mammalia > Artiodactyla > Bovidae > Neotragus > Neotragus moschatus. The sequence continues at coordinate 445,991 of SJYA01002310.1, forward strand.
ACTGGATAACTTTTTACTCCTCTGACCTAAGATCCAGTGTTAGGCAAGTTATTATGTTATTTCCTCTCAGCTCGCAAGTTGCTCTTCTGTATTCTCCTTTGCTTGATCCTCTCTGTGAGGATCTTTCAATAGGAGGCAGTAGATGGAGAATTTGTGAGGCTGGAGGAGAGAGAAGTCTTGCTCTTAGCCAGTGGCTTCCTGTCTCTTGAAGTTTTCATGAGCTTTACTGCAGCTTCATTCAACCACCTTCCTGAAGCAGCAGCAGCTTGCACTTTTTACATTAAAAAAAAAAAAAAAAAAGCATCATTGTCTTGTCTAGAAACGCTGCTACTGCTAAGTTGCTTCAGTCGTGTCAGACTCTGTGCAACCCCATGAACGGCAGCCCACCAGGCTCCCCCATCCCTGGGATTCTCCAGGCAAGAACACTGGAGTGGGTTTCCAGTTCCTTCTCCAATGCATGACAGTGAAAAGTGAAAGTGAAGTCGCTCAGTCCTGTCCGACTCTTAGCGACCTCATGGACTGTAGCCCACCAGGCTCTTCCATCCATGGGATTTTCCAGGCAAGAGTACTGGAGTGGGGTGCCATTTCCCTTCTCCACTAGAGATACTAGCACCAGCCAAGAGGGTTTCCCTCCCTTAGATAAGGTGTTGGGCCCCTTCTCTGAGAGACAGGGCACTAGCTGAGCAGCATCCTCTCTCCTCAAGAGGTCTGAGTTTCAGCCTCTCAGGTCTTTAGTGTCAGTTTCTAAATTGTCATTTTGCCAGGCTTGTCACTTGTTTGTTTAGATTGGAGTAGTTGCTGCTACTTCAAGTCCGTATTTTTTTTTTTTTTAATTATTTATTTATTTGTTGGCCATGCTGGCTCTTCCTTGCTGTGAGGACTTTTTTCTAGTTATGGCGAGCGGGGGCTTATTGCAATTGTTTCTCCTGTTGCAGAGCACAGGCTTTAGGACACGCAGCTTCAGTAGTTTCGGCTTGTGAGCTCAGCAGTTGAGACTCCTGGCCTCTAGAGCGAAGGATCAGAGGCTCACAGGCTCAGTTACTCTGCAGCGTGTGGGATCTTCTCAGATCAAGGATCATGCCAGTGTCTTTTCAATTGGCAGGCAGAATTTTTACCCTGAGACACCAGGGAAGCCCAAGTCCTTACTTTCATAATACTTAAGAATTCTTTTTCTACCCATTCTGTTATTAATTAACAAGTTTAAAATGAGTTAACTATTATATTGTTTTCTCTCTATAAAAATGCTAAGGTGGCTTCTGTCTCCTGGCTGGCCTTTGATGGATAAGTTCACTTGGTTTTTCAACTTTGAATATGTGGAAATGCTGTGGATCAAAGTCACTTAACTCTATACCAATAAAGCTAGAATCTGGTGTTACAAAAGACAGAATGCCTTACTTCCTCTATAGAATAGACCATTTTAAATATTTTCACACATTAGGAAAGTGTGTTTAATGTTTGATTTCCAAAACACTTAGCTAAGAAACTCCCTGGCTTAGGTTTGTATGGATATTCTATTAATTTGATTTCTTACCAGCATTTCATTTTGTCATCTCTAAAATGCCAACTTAAATTTTAATTGCACTGACAGATATGTGTTCTATTTGCTTAGTATGTGTTCTCTTCTGTTTTAGTATGCAGTTTAAAGCAAAGTAGATTTTTCATTGTAATTTCAATATTCAGATATAATATTACCCTCCCAACCAAAAACTTTCATAACCTAATCATGTTAATCAGTAATGAATATTACTCTTGCATGCATATATTCAGTTTACTTGTATACACACACATACAGACACATATGCGTAGATCTCTAATACTTTACAACTGTGTTACAGAAAGATTAGCAAGTAAATCTGATTGATTTTCCTCTTAAAGGTTGCAACTTCCTAGCGTTCTAAAAAGTTCTCAGAAGTACTGTGTAATATAAACTAGTCAGCATAAAAAATTTCATCATTTTTTTCTCATCTATTTAAGTGCTGCATTGCTAAATTAAGTAAATAGTGTTATTTTTAAAATGTCTAATTGTCACTTAATTTTATATTCTGGACCAAATGTACTTTATATAGCCAGTGAAACTTCTTTTTCATTAAGATCCTAGAATAAAAAGACTTTCTTTAAGACAAACGTATTTAAATATGATGTTTCCTGGCCAAGCTACATTATTTTGAGATACTTTCCACACATAACTCTCTTCTTTTGCGTGTTTTCTTCTTTTAAAACTCATTTCTAGTGAACAAATGATCTACCATTTTACTCAGAGGTTAAAGCGTCTGCCTGCAATGTGGGAGACCTGGGTTTGATCCCTGGGTCAGGAAGATACCCTGGAGACGGAAATGGTAACCCACTCCAGTATTCTTGCCTGGAGAACCCCATGGATGGAGGAACCTGGAGGGCTACAGTCCACAGGGTCACAAAGAGTCAGACACGACTGAGCAACTTCACAACTATTTTACTAAAGCATATAATTGTATCCTTGATTCTAGCACTTTGATTATCTAGTAATAACTGCTAAATCATTTTCTTTTCTGGATCTCAATAGTGTTTATAATATAGTAATTTTTATCATGTAATTTATATATTTTTTGCTTAGAAATAAAGTTATAGCACATGAATTAGTGTTTCAGTGACAGAATGACATATATTTCTACTAGTCTGATCTTGCTTACTCAATGGATATGTATTAGGTGAAGCTGACCTAATTTATTCTGGATTATTCTCCATGTGTACTGTAATTTACTTGAATCATTTGCATCTTGAATTATATTTTCTAGACTAAGTAATATTATGATTTTAAAAAATGTTGCTTGTATTCCTCAGTACTTAGGGCAGTGCTTTTAAGATGATTGATTTCATATACATATTTATTGAATTGATTTGCTTATAAATATGCTCCTTACTGATAAAATAGAAAACTCAGTGACATTTTTCTCAACTAAGCACTACCACATGCTGACCTTCACAGCTTCTCTTGCTTGAAAGAGTTAACCTTATGTAATCATTTTATTTCCCTATCATTCACTTTTATTTATTTCTCTTTGCAAACTTTCATCAGCACCCTACTTACATTATACACTTACAGATTTCCAGTGAACTCCTTGCCATGCAAAACAAGGAGTTTGTATTAGTCATTTTACCCTCATTCTCATAGATTTCAAAACTGTTCAGTGTAATTCCACTTTTAGCAATATCTGAAGAGATATTTTGCAGAGTAAGCTTCCTTCTGAGAACAATTGATGAAAGAATGACAAAATTAGGGGATGGAAGAATTGTTTTAAGGTACAGTGGCAGCAAAACATTTTCTTCAATACAGAAAAATCATGCTCTGATTTTTATGAGTGATTTTCTGAATCAGATTCATCATAGCAGAGTGTATCATCTATCTAGGTGTCATAATGGACTCTACATAAGACTATCTTATCTAACTTTAATTGTTTATAGCCAATTTTCAACATTTTTTTCTAGCATCAGTTTTAAAATATGGATCATTTTCTTCCATAACAGACTTTATAAATAGCATAAATTTATGAATTTTATTTTTACTCTGGCATTCCCATCTTGATCATCACCTTTCTCTATAAATTGTTTCTGGACTTCTCACCTGTATGCCAACAAGGTAAGTTAACATTGCCTCTGATGTTCAGAGTTTATTACCTATGCCTCTCTTTAGAATCTATAATAATTTATTAGTAGTGTTAATTTCAGGATTCTAACTGTCTTGTTTCCAGTTGTTTATATTTGTATATCTCTGATAACAGTCAAATTTTTGTGGAAGCAGAAATTGAATTTTCTTGTTTACATTTCTAATGTCTAAAAAAGTGCACAGTGTAAAGCAAGATACATAATCATGTATTAAATGGATTGGAAAAAAAGATTTGAGACATGAGATTCACTGCTCTAATTTATCCAAATTCTTGTTCACAGAGATTATGAGTACCCTTCCTAGGTTATGTATATAAATGTGTATGCTTGCCACTAACTGACAACTCAAATCTTTTTATGATCTAATCAGACAAACAGTATTTTTAGTATGTGATCCACTAAACTATCCCTCTTTCGCACAAAAATTAATCATTATAAATATAACAACAAAAATTAAGTTACTTTATAATTAAGAAGGTAATGTTTATCAAAATATAATGGCAACCCACTCTAGTATTCTTGCTTGGGAAATCCCACAGATAGAGGAACCTGGTGGGCTATAGTCCATGTGGTCATAAAGAATCAGACATGACTAAGGAGACTAAGCATACATTCATTTCTTTTTTAAAAAATTATTTATTTTAATTGGAGGCTAATTACTTTGTAATATTATAGTGGATTTTGCAAAAAATCAACATGAATCAGCCATGGGTGCACATGAGTTCCCCATCCAGAACCCCCCTACCCCCTCCCTCCTCATCCCATCCCTCAGGATCATCTCATTACACCAACCCTGAGCTCCCTGTCTCATGCATCGAACCTGGACCACCAATCAGCTTCACATATGATAATATACACGTTTCAGCGCTACCCTCTCAAATCATCCCACCCTCACCTTCTCCCACGGAGTCCAAAAGATTCTTCTTTACATCTGGGTCTCTTTTGATGTCTCACATATAGGGTCATTGATTCCATCTTTCTAAATTCCATATATATGCATTAGTATACTGTACTGGTGTTTTTCTTCCTGACTTACTTCACTCTGTATAATAGGCTTCAGTTTCATACACCTCATTAGAACTGATTCAAATGCACTCTTTTTAACAGCTGAGTAATATTCCCTTGTGCATATATACCACAGCTTTCTTATCCGTTCCTCTGCCAGTGGACATCTAGATTGCTTTCATGTCCTGGCTATTGTAAACAGTGCTGTGATGAACATTGGGGTACACATATCTCTTTCAATTCTGGTTTCCTTGGTGTATATGCCTAGCAGTGGGATTGCTGGGTCATATGGCAGTTCAATTTCCAGTTTTTTAAGGAATCTCCACACTGTTCTCCATACTGGCTGTACTAGTTTGCATTCCCACCAACAGTGTAAGAGGGTTCCCTTTTCTCCACACCNAATATCAACCATTTATAAACATATTTTTAATTTCTGGATAATAAAGCTGAAAGGTGAGGAAAATAAATAGGTTCAAGGAGGAATAAAGAGGTTTGAGGCAGGGAAAAAGAGGTTCAAGGATACTTACTTAAGCAGCTCATTTTAAGAAAAAAAAATTGCATTTTCAGTTTACAAGTTCTTATAAGTCTCATGTCCATATTGGATTTTATATAGGAGGTCTGGGGCTTTTTGGAGAAAGATACCTGGTGTGTGGAATTTTGTCTGGAGGCAAAATCAACACACTGAAGAAACAAATGGGATGGTCACATCTGTGTCTAAAGTTGGAATAACAGGAGTTCATCTCCTGTCAGTAGGATCCAATAGGGCCTGACAAGCATGGAGGCAGGAAATGGCGTCACACAGAGATTGGTAGGACCAAGCAATAGGTTCGATTTTTCAAGACTATCACCAGTGATTTTTTTTTTTCTTTCAAGCCACAAACAGGAAGGCAAAACACATAGTTTAAACTGCTCATGTCTTAGTTCTGGGATTTTTTTTTCATTTTCTCAGTATTCAACAACCCTGTATTTGTATGTGCTGACTCAGATCTTTGTTAATAAATCTGTCCTATTTTTGTAAAATGTTAAATTCTGTAATCCATGACAAAACAGCCCACTTTCAGTGTTAGAAATCTTATTAAATACCACAACTACCTTTTGGGCTTCCCTGGTGGCTCAGATGGTAAAGAATTCACTTGTAATGTGAAGGACCTGGGTTAGGTCCTTGGGTTGGGAAAATCTCCTGGAGGATGGCATGGTAACACACACCAATATTCTTGCCTAGAGACTCCCCATGGGCAGAGAAGCCTGGCATGCTACAGTCCATAGGGTTGAAAAGAGTCAGACATGACTGAGTGACTAAGCACAACACAAGATTTTAATACATACTATTCTTTCCCACCTTAGTATTTCACTAGATAAGAGTATTACAGAATTATCCTGAAAAGGTGACACTGGTGGTAAAAAACCCGCCTGCCAATGCAGGAGACATAAGAGACATGGGCTATTTTTATGGATTGAGAAGATCCCCTGGAGAAGCGAATGGGAACCCACTCCAGTATCCGTGCCTGGAAAATTCCATGGACAGAGGAGCCAGCTGGGCTATAGTCCATAGGAACGGAAAGAGTTGGACTTGACAGAAGCTACTTAGCATGCACACATCCACCTGTAGACAGTTCACCTGTAGCACTTCTTTTTGCGTTCTATTTCATTGATCTTAATCTTTTCTGTTTTTTATTTATTCAACTGAAAATAAATAAGTAGTTATTTTTAATAAAATATAATAATTCTGCACATACCCTTCTCACATTATAATTTGTTCTCTCTTTAATCTTACAGCTGGAAACATCCATTGGCAGAAGAAAAATTTAATACTTTATCTGATCTAATTTTTTTTTTTGATCATTTAGTTTTCTTAGCCATGTTTTTAATATTGAAGAATGGCCTTTATGTTTACCATTTGAGTTTACATATGAAATTAAATCAGCTTACATACCATTCATCATAGGTAAGAAACTTGGGGACAGCCTTTGAGGGGAACTGCTTTTTTCATTGTATTGTGTTTTTCTAGATCTACCTGCATCAAAATCTCCTATAGTTCTAGATAATTGCATGTATTTACTCAGAGCTTGAATTCAAAGATTATGTGGGTAGACATCTGCATTGTTTCTATAATACTTTTACATTATAAAATTTGAGAATTAAGTTCTTAATATTTTCCACATTTCAAATTCAGATAGATAGTCTAGAAACATTGCCCATTTGAAAGTCTTCCTTATTATAATAAAACTGTTAAGAATATGTGAAATATAAAATTTTGAAATGAAGTGAGTCAGAATAGTTAAATGTGTTTCTCTAGGAAAAGGAGCTTTATTGAATGACATCATTTATGAAAATGTCATAGATTCTGAGTTTTCAGGGTTTTGTAATAAAACCTTTCAAATAATTAATAAACAGCATGTATGGCTCATATATCTGGCTTTATTCTAAGTGGTTAGAATATATCAGCTTTCTTACTCTTCTCTACTACCCTTTGAGCTTGTCACTTGTCTTATCCCTGTTTGTTGATGAGGAAATGGAAGTACAGAAAGTTTAAGAAATTTACTAATTGTAACAAAAGTACGGAGATGGCTCTCTGTGTTCTCTAATTTATTTCCTTGCCCCAATGGAATAATGTGTAATGGTCTATGGATTATTCATATAACATTGATATCTGTGAACATTAATTTTAATGGATTACACAGCTGAAGGTATTTGAAGTTTTAAGGAATTTTTTTAAAGACAGTTTCTGGTTTAGATATTACTAATATTTACAAAGATGCCATTGCTATATAAAATTTCAGAATGTTACTCACATGGATGCTCAAATTATATGTAAGTAAAACCTTAATAAAAAAAGAATTATCTGAAACAGTGCAAGTTTAATTACTCTATGATATTCACCATAGATGCTATTTGTTATCTTTTAACTATACCTTCTTTGTAGGAACTGATACTTAAAAAAATTATTAGAAAAATATGTAATGTCTAACATGTTATTTTCTTACCCTCTTCCATATTAACTTAAGTAATCGATTTAACAGCATTATTTAAGTATTGATGTATGTACTTTGTGTTTTGAATGTAATGCTTTAAATTTGGGTTGGAGACTGACCCTCTGGTAAAACTGATGATGGAGAAATCAAAGGTGATGTGGTAAAGGAGAAAAAAAAAGTTTGAATTATATCTGAGGAAGGAGGAGAGGGTAGAAGACATTAATGGACAAATTAGGCTTCAACTACAAAGTCCAAAGGCATGGGACAGAGAACAATGAGAACTTTTAACTTAACATGATTGTGGAGAAAAACGGGAATAGTTACAAAAATCTGTAAAATAGCAAAACATAATAGTCATTTTTGAGATTAAATTTTATGTCTTATCAAATTAAGCATAAAAAATTTTAGAATTTCATTTTTTTCTGATTGTTTTTTAAACAGAAACTATTTTGGTTTCATAATTTTCTCAAAGGCTGGCTATTTTTTATCGATCTCCAATAAAAATTTATTGGATGCAAAGAGGATTTTTTAAATACTTTGATACATTTGACTCTAGCCAGTTGGCTTAGAAGCCTGCCTGCTCTGAGTATAAGAAATATGAAAGGAGCTGAAAGGCCTTTAAATTCGAGAGTTTAGTCCAGGTTAGCAGCAGGCCCTTTCTGACTGTAATCCTGTGGATTATGCAGCTGTCTAAAGATTTGCTTCCAGGATCTGACACTCCTTTAGCAGCCATGGTATTAAAGCCGGGAACTTCCCTAGCATTGGCAGTATAAAAAAGTAACTGCTGAAGGGTCAGTGCTCGTCGCTGCATTGTTGCACAGCAAGAGGATACATGTCACTTGAGTCATTGTACTTAAAATGATTTCTGCGCCCTTATAAGTATGATACGTGTATTTTCTCATTTAACCATTCCAGGAAGTCTATAAGATGTTTATATCATCTTTATACTTTATAAAGATGTTATAAAGTATAGTAACATCTGATTTTTCAGCTATTTCACATATTTCAGTTAACATGTCAGTGCAACATATTCGACTTAGATGGATCTAGGATTCAAATCCAAAACATCTGTCTCCACAAGGTGCTTTATTTGTTCTGTATAGCAGGGTGTTTTATCCTTTTTAAAACAATCCACAGTAAGAAATTCGTTTTACATAATGATGCAACACGCATGCACGCGCGCGCACGCGCACACACACACACACACACACCTGTCTCTTATACACATCTTAATACATACTATTCTTTCCCACCTTAGTATTTCACTAGATAAGAGTATTACAGAATTATCCTGAAAAGGTGACACTGGTGGTAAAAAACCCGCCTGCCAATGCAGGAGACATAAGAGACATGGGCTATTTTTATGGATTGAGAAGATCCCCTGGAGAAGCGAATGGGAACCCACTCCAGTATCCGTGCCTGGAAAATTCCATGGACAGAGGAGCCAGCTGGGCTATAGNCCTATTAGAAGTACTTATTCTTGATCCACTAAGAGATCTTGCTGTGAATTTTGGCAAACTCTGCAAAACTATCCCCTGCCTCTGCATCAAACCCTGACTGAACCTGCACATCATCTGGTGATTTGAAAGTAAAGATTTCATCGGAAATAAAGCAGACAACATCTGATAGCTAGCTTCTCAGAGAATTCTGGACCAAGCCTTTTGTGATGGTGTAACACTTTAGATGATCACCAGTGTATGTGAGCTTAATGACATATGGACCTTGGATCAAGAGTGCCTAATAATTCCCTTTCCTATCCCTCATTTTTACTCAAATGTGACCTTGATGGGTTTCCAGTCTGTGTGCTTTCTTCTGATGTAAGACACTGCACCCAGCAAAGTTCCTTCTTAATATCAAGAGACAAAAAGCTGGAAATTGGAAAAACAGGAAAATTTCTGATTGAAATTGGAAAACCAGGCTCTAGATGCTTTCAGAGAAAAATACTGAACAAAATCAGACAATGTAAAAAGTTAATACCCTGTTAAGATAGCAGAGCCCAGTAGGAAGGAGAAAAGCAGAGTCTTTGTTCCTGGCAAGGATTCAATTCAGCCAGTGAAAAGCCATGGACTCATTTACTATTGCAGTCCCAAGTTCCTTCCCCCCTCTATAAAACCGTAATACGGGGAACCTGCACATGACTTACCATGGTTATAGATCTGAAACTGCAGTTTTCTGCTGATCTTGAGTAAACTTATCTTTCCTAGAGAAATATCTGTTAGTCTATTTGTTTCTCATCAACGATCCGCAAATCATTTTTTTATTGTTAATCTTGTCATTCAAGATTGTTTTTCATGGTTGAGGTCCTTTGAATTTTCATATAAATTGGAGAAGCTTGTCAGCTGTGGATTAATTGGGATTGCATATAATCTATAAGGTTATATGAGAAAAATAGATACATTAACATTATTAAGATCCTAATATGTAAACATGGTACATCTCTTTAAGTCTTCCTTAAATTCTTTCAACAATTGTTTGTAGCTTTCAGTAAAGCTCATTTGCACATCTTTTATTAAAACTTTTCTGAATATTTTATGTAATTCCAATCCAGTCTATGGTATTTTTATCTTTAATTTTACATGTGCTTTTTGCTTTCATGTAAAGATATCTCTGTTACATTGTTGAATTTGCTTATTAGTTTTTGTACTTTTTATTGGTCTTTTTGTGTGTGTCTATGTGGTTATAATTCCTTTGGGTGTTCTACTTACTCAAATATGGCACCTTAGAATAGAAACTTTCAGTTATACCTTTCCATTATTTTTATTTTTTAATTTTTTAAAAATTTGTACCGACTACTTTGTATAGAATAACATTGAATAAAAGTGATAAGATCAAGTTTCCATAAATTTTTCCTGATATTAGGGCAATAATGTTCAGTCTTTCATTGCCAATATCATTTTGTCTGAACATTTTCCTACATATATATGTTATCAAATTGATAAACTTCCCTCCTATTACTAGCTTGCTATTTTTCACCCATAGGTAGGTGATAAGTTTTCTGTGTAAAGTTTATGCATCTATTAATTAAATGCTTTTTCCTTTTGGTATGTTGGCACAGTAAAGTACACTGACTGATTCCCAATCTTAAAACAACCTTGCAGTCCTGAAATAAACTTTACTTTGTCATTATATATCATCTCTTTTTAGTTCTTTGAATTCTATTGTCTGTATTTTTAAAAGATTCTTGCCTGTATGAATTTATTATGGATATGAGTCTCTATTTTTTTCTCTTCTCATAATGCCCAAATCCAGTTTGGCATCATGAATTTTGGAATTTATTTTGGTTTAGTATTTCGTGAAAGAAGTTTTTGTATGACTATTACCCCATCGTTATACATTTGGTAGAATTTGAAGGTGAAGCCATCTGGGCTTAGATATTTATTTTTGTAGAGGTTTTTAATACCAAGTTAAATTTTGTTGATATAGATCTCTTTAACTTTTCCTTTTCAGCTTGTGTCAATTTTGAATTTCAGTAAGTCTGTCCATTTCAAGTAGATTGTCAAGTTTATAGACCATAAAAAAATAATTGTATAATCTCTATTTTCTGAATGTCCCTTGGACAGAGGATCCTGGCAGGCTACAGTCAATATGGTCTCACAGAGTTGGACACAACTGAAGCAACTTAGCACACAGGCATACGCAAGATTTCTGATATTTTTACCTCTTTATTGATCATATCTATTCACTTACTTTTTAGTTAATTTTTTTTCTTTCTAGGTGATGCTATAGTTATCCTTTAAGAGTTTACATTGTTGTCTTCTTCACAATAGAGTAGATTCATCCCCTTTATTCATTAAGGGATAAACTGGGGAGGGTCAGGCATAGACTCCATTCCTCACCTCAGCTGTTAAGGTATAACATTCAAAAATTCTAACTGTGAGTCCTTCATGTTCACTGGGACTCCTTCCAAACCGTATTCCTTAAATCCCCAGGACTGAAAGAGTTCAGAATTTCTGCTCTGCTTTTAAGCTTTCTGTTCAATTTCATAGCTTTCACCCTCGAATGGCTCCAGACTGCAGCCAACTTCTTGAGGGGAAAATGGAGCCAGTAAATGAGCACTTACCCTGCTTTTTTGACCATGATCCTCATTCCNACTGGGGAGGGTCAGGCATAGACTCCATTCCTCACCTCAGCTGTTAAGGTATAACATTCAGAAATTCTAACTGTGAGTCCTTCATGTTCACTGGGACTCCTTCTAAACCGTATTCCTTAAATCCCCAGGACTGGAAGAGTTCAAAATTTCTGCTCTGCTTTTAAGCTTTCTGCTCAATTTCATAGCTTTTACCCTCTAATGGCTCCAGACTGCAGCCAACTTCTTGAGGGGAAAATGGAGCCAGTAACTGAGCACTCACCCTGCTTTTTTGACCATGATCCTCACTCCTATAGTTTCTCACACTGTTTCACGAAACCTCTCAATTCCTTTGCTTGTTTCTCTATATCTTCATATTGTCCCTCAGCTAAGGGAGCTCTGTCCTCACCCTCTTGAACAGCACAGAGACATGACAAACGTCTCAGGAAAAGTGCAGCTGCCATTGGACATGAAGTCCCAATGGCACAGTTGGCACCTTGTTGGCACCAAGGTGCTCCACAGTTGGCACCTTGTTTGTGATCCTGTCTCATCAAAACCTGCTTGCTTCAGCTGATATGTAATGCCTCCAGCAGCAGACAGATAATTAAATAATTTAAAAGAGTATGTCTGTATGCCTATATATGCATAAGTATGTATGTACTTACATACATACAATTTAATTTTTTCCTATGGAAAACACTTTTAATTTCTGCCTTATGGTACTTACTTGGTGCAGTTCTTACTTATATTCAAAAAGTCTCAATCTAACNATCAAAACCTGCTTGCTTCAGCTGATGTGTAATGCCTCCAGCAGACAGATAATTAAATAATTTAAAAGAATATGTCTGTATGCCTATATATGCATAAGTATGTATGTACTTACATACACACACTTTAATTTTTTCCTATGGAAAATACTTTTAATTTCTGCCTTATGGTACTTACTTGGTGCAGTTCTTACTTATATTCAAAAAGTCTCAATCTAACACTATTAATGTATGTTCAAGGATAAAATTTTCTTGTGATGTGATTAGTTTCAGAAGCAAAACTTGAAGTTAATATTTTGATGCATATGCACTTAACTTTTGATTCTTTGTTGTACAGGGTCAATATATAAGTGTACTAAAGACATCTATACAACTGTTATTGAAGATATAAAATACCAGATAATTCTCATCATATTTTAGACAAAGAAAATGCTTTCTTTCTTCTGTTGGTATTATGTGAGTCTTTTTTGTTAAAGACTTGCTAGAAAGTAAGTGAAAGTGAAGTTGCTCAGCCGTGTCCAACTCTTTGCGACCTGTGGACTATAGCCCACCAGTCTCCTCCATCCATGGGATTCTCCAGGCAAGNAGACAAAGAAAATGCTTTCTTTCTTCTGTTGGTATTATGTGAGTCTTTTTTGTTAAAGACTTGCTAGAAAGTAAGTGAAAGTGAAGTTGCTCAGCCGTGTCCAACTCTTTGCGACCTGTGGACTATAGCCCACCAGTCTCCTCCATCCATGGGATTCTCCAGGCAAGAATACTGGAATGGGTTACCATTTCCTTTTCCAGGTGCTGGAAAGTAAGATTGCCATAATTCACTTTGATTCCATTTTCATAGACTGGTGGGAGACATTGAGTTGATATTTAGGTTTCAGAGTATATACTTATGGTGACTAATGATTTTTAGTAAATTTAGCTATATATATATTTCTTTTTATTATTTGTGCTTTGTCCTTTAGTCCTTATTTTCAAAGTATTTTCTCCAACCTTGATATTATAATCAGTGTGATTGCAATTTACTTTATGAACCTGTGTGAGAGCATTTTAAAACAGTTTGACATTGGTTACATAGAAAATGTGTATCTTTAGTCTCCCCAGAATTACACTAAATAAATTTAATATATTGCATTACATTTTGCAAACTTTCAACAGAAACATTCATTATAAAAATATAAATTAGAATATTTCAAAGACTTAGACTAATTTGGAAAAAAAAAAAATCAAATTATCTAAATAACCAGAAAAGAAAGGAGAATGTGAAAGCTGCTTAGTTGTCTTTGACTCTTGGTGACCCCATGGACTATAGGTTTATGGAATTCTCCAGGCCAGAATACTGGAATGGGTAGCCTTTTCCTTCTCCAGGGTATCTTCCCAAACCAGGTCTGCTGCATTGCAGGTGGATTCTTTACCAACTGAGCTATCAGGGAAGCCCAAATAACCAGAGGCAAAATAATTAAAAGTTTTTATTGGCTTCTTACAAATAAATGTATAATGCCATTCAGAATAACTAGAAACAGAAAAATGATAAATGTAATTATATATACTTTCCTACCTAGATTTTAAACAAATGAAGATTATCTCTATTTTTTAAGGTAATCATGTTAGCAAAATCCCATATAGTATATTTGAATTGGACAATTGTGTCTTTAAAAAAATTATCCTTGGCAGA
>SJYA01002311.1:0-51668 GCA_006410615.1 Neotragus moschatus
TTCTTCCAGTCCAGCGTTTCTCATGATGTACTCTGCATACAAGTTAAATAAGCAGGGTGACAATGTACAAACCTTCAATTTTGACAATAACTCTACCAAAGTCCCTTTTCAACCAGGAGTGATTCAAAGTGGTATCTACATAGCTTCAGGATGGGGGCTGGCCACCAGAAAACCTTTCCATTCCACCTCTCAATCTCCAGGGAGGGGAGAGGGGCTATAGACCATGTTTAATCACACAAGCCAAAAATTGAATCAATTACCCGTAACTACTGAGATAAACTCTGAGGCCCACAGATGACCAATACGGTAGGAGGCACCATGCTCAGGGAGCGTGGGGGAGGCCATGGAAGGCCCGTGTGGTCCCTGCCCCCACCAGGCTCTGACTAGTCCCCTCTTCTGTCTGGGTGTGTCTGAGTTGTAAACTTTATAACAAAAGTGTAAGTACAGAGGTCTCAGTCAGTTCTGTGAATCATTCTAGGGAATTAACCAATATTCCAGTTGTAGAAACCTCCAAATTTGTAACCAGTTCAGACAAAAGGGCAGGTAGCCTGGTGATCACACTTGCGGCTGGTGTCTCAAGTAAAGGCAGTTCTGTTGGGAACCTTGCCATTTAACTTGTGGGACATAATACTAACTATAGTTAGTGTCCAAACTGGATTAAACTGAAATGTAGGTGACCAGAAAACTGGTGCTGGAATATAGACATTCAGTTCAGTTCAGTTGCTCAGGCGTGTCTAACTCTTTGCGACCCCATGAATCGCAGCACACCAGGCCACCCTGCCCATCACCAATTCCGTCGAGTTGGTGATACAATCCAGCCATCTCATTCTCTGTCGTCCCCTTCTCCTCTGGCCTTCAGTCTAGACATTAAATGTAGAATTTAGAAAGATTTCTGATGAGAGAATAAAGGGAAAGGGTAGTGGCGCTCAATTTCCACTGAACTTCACCACCACTCCTATCCTTCCCAACACCGAAAAAAAGAAAGTTCAGGAGGTTTTTTTGTAATTTGATGCTTAAAATAAACTTTCTAAGCAGAATGACAGAGTAGTCAAAAAAACTTTACTAGTTTATGAAGTACATTTATTTTCACCTTCTAAAAGAGTGTCTAATGAATTTCTGACCTTAAAAAAAAAATTTTAACTCTTAGATGGTAAGATGCACACCAACTAGTCAGCCAGAAAGAATGATCCACATGTGCGTGACCCAGCATAGCACTGAGACACCATCAGGAAGTCAAAACATCTGGACTCTGGGTCAGACAACCTCAGTAGACAGTAGGCAAGCCTATCTTCGGCAAGTCACCTTCTCACTAACAGCCACTTACTCATTTTAAAATGACAGCATAATAATCTAATCTCATGCTGGATGGCTACCCCAGTCCCATCTCTGAGTAAACTAGCTGCAATAAGAGTCAACTGACTTCTAGCTGGAAAGAACTGCTCACAGTGTAGATATGACAAGAAACCAGGCCAAAGAGAAGGGAGAGATGTAGAGAAAGACACAGAGACAGAGGAAGGTGGGAGCTTGTAATTGGAAAACTACCCCAGTTCTGTTTGGTTTGCTCCATCACTTCTATGGGTCACAGCAAAGTATTAGCATGTGGTGACAGATAAGAAATTCAGTCTTTCCCACTTTATGGCACAGCCTGAACATAACTGCTGCTGCTGCTCAGTCGCTTCAGTCGTGTCCGACTCTCTGCAACCCCATAGGCAGCAGCCCACCAGGCTCCTCTGTCCCTGGGATTCTCCAGGCAAGAACACTGGAATGGGCTGCCATTTCCTTCTCCAATGCATGAAAGTGAAAAGCGAAAGGGAAGTCGCTCAGTCGTGTCCGACTCTTAGCGACCCCATGGACTGCAGCCCACCAGGCTCCTCTATCCATGGAATTTTCCGGGCAAGAGTACTGGAGTGAGGTGCCATTGCCTTCTCCGGAACATAACTAGCCAACCACAATTAAAATGTTCCCCAACTGGTGTAATCAAATTATGTAAATTAGGATCTAGTTACTCCTCTGCATGTTCACCCCAAGGTGAAGTGAAATAGCCCCAAAAGAGAGGCGAGACACCCCCTACTAGGAAAGTGATATTCTCCACTAAGTCACTAGTCAAAATAGTACAACCAGTTCAGGCTACGATACAACTTTACTACCTAAAATAGCAAACAATATATCATCAATGCCATAAGAAAAATAGTCAAAGCCAGAAAGATGCCTTCAGGACTGCCATATTCTCAAAACCATCAGCACATCCACTTATTCCAAACAAGCGTTGGGGCAAATCTCTTTGAGGCAAATGAGGTGATACAACACCATAGCCAAATTATCTAAAGGAGTAGCCAAATCACGCAAAGGGAAAACCCAAGAGTCATTCCTAAGATTCTCTTCATAGACAGCAGTCAATTCAGTTAACCGTGGTGACAAGTGGGAAATCATATCACAGGCTTCCTGAAGCGAAGAGCCTGATGTTGGGAAAGACTGGGAAATCATATCACAGGCTTCCTGAAGCGAAGAGACTGATGTTGGGAAAGACTGAAGGCAAACAGAGAAGAGGGTGGCAGAGGATGAGATGGTTAGATAGCATTACCGACTCAACGGACACAAACTGGAGCAAACTCCAGGAATGGAGTCGCAAAGAACTGGAAACGACTTGGCAACTGAAAAACAACAACACATAGTCATTCCAAACCATGGGACGGGCAGGGCCGGAAATGTAGTTTGAGAACGCACAGTCAATACTGTAGTACAATATGTAACTGGCATGTGTGATACACATGAAAAATATACTGAATACTGTACTTTGTATATTTACAAAGTACAATATGTAATACTTATAAATCCCTAATACTACCAGCTTCCAACTGCCTGTGGATAATAATAGGCACGGGTGGGGTAGGGGCGGAACCTTTTGCCATAGCCATAAAATGGAGTGTAAGGATGGTTTTAGTAAGTATTAAAGGAAGGGAAAGGAGGGTATTTGGAAAGAACAGCCTAGGGACTGACATGTATATTTCAAAAAGTCAGAGAGGAGTTAAACTGCAAACTCTCTCCAATGATATTCCTGTTTAATAACCGTGATTCAAGTGGGAAACCCTACATTATCAAAAAAAACTATGACTATGATATGCAACATTTAAAAAAAGCAAAGTATATATTATTAAAACAGTCATATCAAAAATATTGAAAAAATCTTCTTACTCTTCAGAACATATTCTGTGAAATTTATATATTTATTTTGTATTTATAATAAATAAGGTTTTAATTATATTGGAGCTAAAATTGCTCATTTCGATAACAAATATATTCAGAAAAGTTAAAAATCCTTAAAAGCAAGATCTGGGGGTATACTATAGATAAATATACATTATTATAT
The DNA here is from genome assembly GCA_006410615.1 of Neotragus moschatus. NCBI lineage: Eukaryota > Metazoa > Chordata > Mammalia > Artiodactyla > Bovidae > Neotragus > Neotragus moschatus. The sequence goes on from SJYA01002311.1 coordinate 3,368, forward strand.
AAACACATACTATACCTATCTTGCCTTGAGAATCCCATGAACAGCATGAAAAGGCAAAAAGATACAACACTGAAAGATGAACTCCCCAGCTCGGTAGGTGCCCAATATGCTACTGGTGATCAGTGGAAACATAACTCCAGAAAGAATGAAGCGACGGACCCAAAGCAAAAAGACCACCCAGTGTGGATGTGACTAGTGATGGAAGTAAAGTCCGAGCTGTAAAGCGCAATATTGCATAGGAACCAGGAAAGTTAGGTTCATGAATCAAGGCAAATTGGGAGTAGTCAAACAGGAGATGGCAAGAGTGAATGTTGACATTCTAGGAAATCAGAGAACCAAACTGGAGTAGGACACAACTGAGCGACTTCACTTTCACTTTTCACTTTCATGCATTGGAGAAGGAATTGGCAACCCACTCCAGTATTCTTGCTTGGAGAATCCCAGGGACAGAGGAGCCTGGTGGGCTGCCGTCTACGGGGTCGCACAGAGTCAGACATGACTGAAGCGACTTAGCAGCCAGCAGCAAAGTATCACCCCCAAGTTACCATGAACACTAAGGGAGAAGTACCTTAACAATGAAGAAATTTGACCATCATCACCTTGAGAAAATGATCAAACTTATCATGAATAATAATGAACCAAACTGGCATGTGTGATACACATGAAAAATATACTGAATACTGATACAATGAAAAGTATATTCTATCAACTATGTTGTAGTACTGTCAAAAATGTTTTAACCTGAATCCAGTCATGAGGAAATATTCAGAAAAATCTGAGAATGTAAAACTGTCTACAAGGCAACTAGCCGGATGCTTTAAATAAAAAGTCAGTGTCATAAAATACAAAATAAAGGCAAGACAGTGTTTCAAATTAAGAGAGACTAAAAAAAAACCATTATAGCTAAATATAATGAGTGATCCCAGATTAGATCCTAGACTGGGCAGGCAGCAGATGGGGGTGTGGATTATTAAAAAAAAAAAAAAAAAAACTTTAGAAAGCAATTAGGAAAATTTGAAAATGGACAGTATTATTAGATTTTTATCAAATCAAGGCTAATCTTCATGGGTATAACAATGATACTATTGTGATAAATTTTTAAAAAATTTATTTTTACATCATACATGCTCAGTATTTGGAAGTTAAGTGTTAAAATATTTAAAACTTTTTTCCTTCCAGTTTTGAGACATAGTTGACATATGTATCATAAACACCATAGAAGTTTAAGATGTACAGCAAAATGATTTGAGTTACACACATCATGAGATGCTTACCACAATAACTTTCATGACCATATACCATCATCTACAGTTGCAAAATTAAAGAAACAGGAAAAAAATTTTCCTTGTGATGAGAACATTTAGAATTTACTCTCTTAACAATTTTCATATGTAACACACAGTGGTGTTAATTATATTTACGTTATACCCTATACCCCTAGTACTTGTTTATCTTATAACTGGAAGTTTGTATCTTTTGACTGCCTTCATCCAATTAGCCTCCCCACCTCTGGTAACCACAAATCTGATCTTTTCTATGTATGTATGTTTATTTTTGAAGTGTGATTGAACTATACTACTATGAATATCCCTTTTAATACATGAATCAATATTTCTATCATTTCAGAATGATCACCATGTAAGTCTAGTTACAATATGTCACCATACAAAGATATTACATGGTTAATGACTATATTCCCCACAATGTTCATTTCACACCCATAACTCATTTATTTTACAACTGGAAATTTGTACTTCTTAATCTCTTTCACCTAGTTCTTTCCTCCAACCCAGTCCCCTTCTGGCACCCAACTCTTGCTCAAAATTTACTTTCTAAATGTGTAATCAAAAGATTATACGTATATATGTAAATGTAGATATGGATATGAAGAGAAAGAGGCTAGAAAAAAATGTGGCAAAATGTTAACAATCGGTTGAGTCTATGTGAAGGGTATACAGGTTTCATTATAATAGTTTCTCAACTGTAGGTTTGAAAACAATTTTTTTAAGTGAGAAAATAAATAAACATCAAAATTTTTTTATCTAGAAAACTTCAGTCTATAGAATCTAAACTAACCACCCTGCTTCCACAGGGTAGTTTGGAAACCAGTAATATAATTTATCAAAAGGTTCCATTTCTATGTTGAACAATATTAAACACCATATACAATATAAAATACCATCTAAAAAGAATTTAACTGGCAACAAACTGGGACAACATTTTTGAAAGTTACATAAAATCCAAAGTATTAAAATGATAACCAGATTATATTTTTGAAAGACAATTTTAATAGAAAAATAAGAATAGACAGTTCACAATAGAATTACCAAAAATTTACAGAAAGATGTCCAAAACTTACCCCAAAAATGTATCTATCACATTTTTTTAAAGGCTTGTTATACTTTTTGTTAGCTACCCTAATACTGAAGTAAATGTAACAAGGTTGCTTATTGCAGGCTTGTTTATGATACTAAGAACTTCAAAATTATTTTAATCTAGCAATAAGAGGGGGAAGGCGATGGCACCCCACTCCAGTACTTTTGCCTGGAAAATCCCATGGACGGAGGAGCCTGATAGGCTGCAGTCCATTGGGTCACTGAGAGTCGGACATGACTGAGCGACTTCACTTTCACTTTTCACTTTCCACTTTCATGCATTGGAGAAGGTAATGGCAACCCACTCCAGTGTTCTTGCCTGGAGAATCCCAGGGACCGGGGTGCCTGGTGGGCTGCCGTCTATGGGGTCGCACAGAGTCGGACACGACTGAAGTGACTTAGCAGCAGCAGCAGCAGCAGCAATAAGAGGATGGATAAACATCAAACTATAGTACAGCCTTCATATGGAATACGAAGTACAAGTCAGAATAAATCAGACCCTAGATCCTTAATACCTAATATTAATGTGGTAGTGACACCAACTTTTCTAACCAAAATTCGTCACCTTCCATAATAAAAGCAACATAGCAGGGCACATGGATCCCTTACAATTACACCAAAAATTCTCATCAAAGGAAAATGAGTTTTAGAAACAATGTGTGCCCTTCTACACTGGGCATTTTAAGAGAGTGGGTACGCAGATTATTTCTCCTTCCTAATACAGTTGGGACATGAAAATAATGCACAAGGATGAAGAACTGAAAAGATGAAAGCAAACAGGTTCTAAGTAAGCACTTGAAAAAGTTTCATTGCCAATTTGAAAATGTGAAAACTTCTCCAATCAATACCTAAATTCTTTAAATTTCTGTCCAAATCATATATAATTGCTTTAAGTATATAACTGCTTTCCTTTTCAATCTCATTTCCAATCACTGGGCTCCAACCTTATAGCCTTCTCTTAATAAGCATAAGACTTATTCCCACAACATGTTTGAAACTTACAGTGCCTTTCCTTGAATTGCTCTTTCCACCAAACACTCACAAGGTTCTCTCCATGCCTTTAATCAGGTCTTTGTTCAAGAGCCACCTCTTCAGAAACACAGTCTCTCAAGACCATTCCCCACAAAACCCATCAGACCCCACCTGCACCTGAGCTCTACCCCCTTAATATGGGCACATCTAAGTTTCAAGGGTCTTGAAGCTTCTAAAACTTAAGAGGATTGAAAAGAATGGATATAGAATTATAAGTACAAAATTAGAAATAAACATGAATACATATTAGAAATCTGAAAAAATAACAAAATATTAAAAAGACTGACAAACTCCACAAATAAATCCAGAAAAACAGCATTTTAATTAAATGTCTGACAACTCTGTTATGCCACAGTTCCTATATTTTTGGTTGAGTACTCTTTCCCTGGGGCTTCCCTGGTAGCTTAGCTGGTAAAGAATCCACCTGCAATGCAGGAGATCCCGGTTCAATTCTTTGGTTAGGAAGATCCTCTGGAGAAGGGAGAGGCTACCAGAGAATAGAGAATCCAGAGGGAGACCTGGGTTCGATCCCTGGGTTGGGAAGATCCCCTGGAGAAAGACATGGGAACCCACTTCATTATTCTTGCCTGGAGAATCCCCACAAACAGAGGAGCCTGGCAGGCTACAGTCCACGGGGTCACAAAGAGTCGGATATGACTGAGCGATTAGTCCCAGCACAGCACTCTTTGCTTGGCTTTTCATGTGACAACAGCTTATAATGTTTCCTATACAGCCATTAGGAGGATATAATTTAGTCTTTTCTCTAGCACAGTTGATCAAAATTTATTTTTTATTATTCAGGCTTATAAACTTCAAGTTTCACAACCTGTTCCTGGGAATGTCAAGTAAATTTTTGAGAGAGCCAACAAATAGGAGGAAACTCTATCAATCCTCTTTTATATATAAACTTGAGATTTTAATTCAAGTTTTCTTGTGTAATAACTAATCTTACATACCCTAAATTTAAGGCATTCAGAGATGATAAAACAATTATCAATGTCATTTTTGGTGGGTTATGAGTTTTATGCTATATTCACTGATCAGAGAATTTTGTTTCAAATAAATAAGTCATTTAAATATTTTTCCAGTATTTTCACATGATTGTCTTTTTCATTAATTGTATTATCAAAAAGCCAAAAGCCTATTACTTCTGTTTATAATTTAGTTTTTCCTCTTAAATGAATTACTACTTTTGTGTGATCAGAACACTTTTATGTCACAATTCACTTTATAATGTCAGAATAACTTTTTAATTATTCATAGCACATCTTTAACCATTTTTGTTTCATATTCCATTAATTTAATCTGAATTTTATCTTAACTCTTAAATAAATGTAAATATAACAAAAGAATACACCTTTAACTTTACTTTCAAATCAGAAGTCTATCATTTCACATTTGCTTTACTCAAGTGCTCTAATAAGCAGATGAAATCACATATTTTAGTTTTATTAAATACGCTATTTCAACTAAAATAGGAAAAGCATTTGGTGAATATACAATCATACATATTATATTATCAATTATTTGCTATACAGAAGGACCAACATGCTGAATGCACAGGAAAACTGTGAGATTACAGTTTTAGATAGGCAAAATCTGCAAACGGTTCCACAGACTTGATTCCAACTCTGTACATTTCCAATTTCAAACCTGGTGCCTCCTTTGCTGCTACTAATATTACTGCACTCATACTTTTAGCAGCAGCCATCAAGGACACTTTCATTCAGTATATGCCCTCTATGTATATTCTGGTCATGATGCCAGAGCCACTGGAGATAAGGACATCTGCCTACAATGGGAAAGTTAGCAGTAATTCAACATGGGCATGTTAAATTTAACATGGTCGTGACTGATCTCCATATAAGTATATACCACTACACTCATATTAAATGAAATATACCCCCCAACTCAGACTATTTTAGCCAAAAGCAAACAAATTATCTGCTAATTATACCTACTAAAATCTTTAAATTTGTGTTAAAACATCTTTTCAGACATTTGCCAGGCAATAACTACATAACTGAATAAGATAAAGAAGTGGTAAAATTGAAAGAATTACCCACTATTGCCACAGTTTTGTCCCAGGAATTCAAATCTTATGTGACATTAGGAGAAAAAGGAAAAAAAAAAAAAATTACTAACAAATTTCAAGAAGTGTAACAGCACATAAAGAAAAGATCTAAAGATTTAAACTTTCAAAAAGTTTTTAAAAACTTTTAAACTATTGCAATTGCAAAATAGGAAATAACAGGAATTTTTTAAACTTATTAAACTACTGAGAACATATACTAAATAATTATTTTTTAATGTTCCTGGTATTTTTCAAATTTCCCTGCTGTGTACACTGTGTTAGGCTAAAACTATTACAGATCATCATAGGTTCACATTACAGTTTAGAGAAGAAACACATTTTGATCAGAAATGAGGCTGTGTTGGGGTCGCAGTAAATGTACTGGGCAGGGGCGGGGGAGAGGGAGTGTCTGGCATCCACTGACCTTAAATCAAACAAAATCAAGTGTTTTCTGACAAGACTATACTACAACATAGGACCCCCACCTCCACCACCACACACACAGAAAGCTACTATAAGGGTTCTATAGTACAAAACTATAATAAAGTCCTCCTTAACACTGAAACCAAAATATTGAAACATACTTTATTGTTTTTAATCTGAATCTCAAAATTCAAAGAAATTCAAAACCTATATGACATATGTGTGAACAGAAGACAATTTTTATGCATCTAATATACTTTAAAAAAAATCACTAACTAAAGCTTAAGATGTAGCTCTCTTCATTAGTTTAACCCAATGAAACTAAATGAGTAAAATTACTATTTTAAAAGAGAAAAAAATCCAATCCAGTAACCAGATTACATAACAGAAAAATGGATTAACTATGAAAGCATCAGTTACTAAAACAGCTGACTTACCCATAAAAAAATCAAACCACTAAGAATAAAAAAATCCACCTAAAACCTCCCATCAAAAAATACTCTTGACCAAGATTATTTCACTGGTGAATTCTACCAGTTAAGGAAAAAAATACCAGATTTATACAAACTATCTGGCATACAAATATTCTAGTATTATACAAAATAGAGGAAAAGAGGACAGTTTCCAGTTCTGACAAAATTTTCAGCAAATCAAATTCAGTGATATATAAAAACAATAATACATTCTGACAAAGTAAAGTTTATCTAGGAATGTTGGGTTAACATGAAAAATAATTAATGTAATTCTACCACATTAATAGTTTAAGAGAAAACCTATATGACTGTGGCAACAGATGCAGGAGTCAGTGATAAAACCAAATACCATTAATGATTTAAAATAGACAAAACCAGTCAACAAAGAACTTTCTCAGCCAGATACAGAGTATCTATGAAAGTCCTATCTATGATTATAAAAAAAAAAAAAAAAAGGCTGAAAGGAAGTAAAACTGTCTCTGTTCACATGACTGTTTTTGTTTATGTAGAAAATCCTAAGGAATCTGCCCCTCAAAGGTACTGCAGACAGGAAATAACAAGCACTGAAGAGGAAGTGGAGAAACTATAACCCTTGCAAATCACTGATGGTAATGTAAACGGTGAAGCCACCAGGCAAATCAGTTTGGCAGCTTCTCAAAAAGCTAAACAAAGAGGACTCAGGTACTTGTAACACCAAAGTTCACTGCAGCATTATTCACTACCACCAAAAAGTGAAGAGAAGTCAAGTGTCCAACAATAGATGAACAGATAAATAAAATGTGGACTACTGCAATGGAATATTATTCAGCCACAAAAAGGAAGGAAAGTCTAACACATGCTCCAACAGAGATGTACTTCAAAAAGATTATGCCAAGTGAAATAAGCCCGACACAAAACAACAAATACTGGAGGAGATTCCACATATATGAAATATCTAAAATAGGCAAATTTATACAGACGGAAAGGGCAGAATCCATTTAGTTTTCTGTGGTTCGCTTGCTTCCAGGATTTCTTTCAATAAACTTTCAGCTGCTTGGCTAGGTCTAAGTTCTGTCCTGCCCAACTGGAACTACATAGGAGGCTGGGATGCAACCAAAAGCAAGGAAGCCACAAACATACAACACACTTTCAGGCTTTAAAGTATAACTTCTCTTCTGACTTTTACCTACTTTCAGTCATTTTCTGCTGCTTTTAAATAGAGGTGTTTTTTTTTTCAATATTTTATCAAGGTTTGATCATTGCTATCTGAGGTTTTCTACGAAAACCATAAGACAGGTGATGACATCACTTAATTTTCAATTTCACCATTACCTGTGAAATTATAAGCAGATCACAGCCTCTGTGATCCTTACTTCTACCATCTGCCTCATTAGTTAAGCTTAGGACCAAAATATGATAACTAATATTAACAGGTACAGACAAGAGTTGATCAAAGATATTATCAGGCATGTATATGAGATCAACTGAATGGTTAAAACTGTTGTCTAAAATACAAAAAAAAAAAAAAAAATAGACTAAACAGATTGGGAAACTTTAGGTAACAATTTCATTTACTATTTCAACAACTATTTACATGCATATATCAATGCAGTATTGCAAAAGACAACAGAGAAGTGAGTGGTAAGAAGAAGCAAAATACCAAATAATGGAAAAGGTAGGACAGGACGGGAAAAGGAAAGACACAGATTAGCAACTGGAACTTAGTCATGTCTTGGGGATGACAGAGAACACTCTCATCAGCCTAACCAATGTCTACCTACCTGGTAAGGTGAGAAAGCTGGCTTAATTTCATTTGAGGAAGCAGAACTCTAATAGAAACAATTGTCAAACTGCAAGGTAAGTTGACTAGAAACTGAGAAATTGGATACCTAGAGTCAATTATAAATCAAACAAGCTCAGTGAGAATAGGAAGGACAGAGAAAGAAAGATATTTTTCAAGATTAAATGTGATAAGGCAGAGAACCTGCATGAAGTAAGTTCTGAAGGAAAAAGCTTTTAGGACAAATTTTCTGCAGTTACTACAGTAACTGTACCGGGAGAAAATAACAGTCAATACTACTGTGTGATAGCTTGCAGACATTTGTGCAAAAAACAGTGTGACATTTAGAATAATTCAAGTCCAGCTGAGCTTTCCTGAGTAAGATCAGAGAGCAGTGAAAGGCCCTTCTGATGAAGAACAGTTTATACCCATATAACCCTGACCAATATCTCCAAGGTGCTATTAGAGATCAGCAGAGGGGCAAACTCTAGCACATGTGCTGAGAAGCTGCCCCCTGTAGAATAAGGCTGCCCCTACCGACTTCAGAGACAAATTAATGGATTAACTAAAAGGCAATTCTTAAAGCCCTTGTAAGAATAAGATGTCTCTACGAATATTAGAACCTCATTTCAAGTATATATACTAAAAGAGAATTAGTATGTATTCAATGATCATGCTAGTGAGCTTACAGAACAAGAGAAGGGAAGGGGGACAGAAGAGTGCACAAAAGCCATTTTGCCTTAATTCAGTCATAAAAGAGGTCATCAAAATCCTCTTAATCACCATATTTGACATACAACCACAGAAGGAGGTAACTCTCTCGGCTAAATCTTTTCCTTATTTTTTTATCACAATTGAAAATTGAACATCACTATGAATGAGATGTCAGTTTTTATTTCCTTTTCCATTGCAACATGTCAGTGGATAGTACAACACAAACTATAAACATAAAGAAGAGAATCACCCATCCAATGGGCACTTAAGTGTCTGTCCACCAATGAACACTATGATTTAAAATCAACTAACAAAAAGAATATAAACGATCTTAACTCTATAAAATTTCATTAAAATAGACTTTTATTTGCAGTTAACATAAGTAAGTGCTAGTCACTCAGTTGTGCCCGACTCTTTGCGACCCCATGGACGACTGCAGGGCACCAAGCTCCTGTGTCCATGAGATTTTCCAGGCAAGGATACTGGAGTGGGTTGCCATTTCCTTCTCCAGGGGATCTTCCCAACCCAGAGATAGAACCCAGGTCTCCTGCACTGCAGGCAGATTCTTTACCGATTGAGCTACAAGGGAAGCCCTTGCAGTTAACGTAGAATAGTATTAAATAATAAGGAAGATACCAAAGTAAATTCCCCAAATAAAAATTATTTGTTACACTGTATTACAATCTTGCATTACACAGAAAGCCAGTCTACTAAGAGTAGTGACACTCCACTGTCACATGCATTTCTCTAAAAAACTGAATTAGACAACATTATAGGCTAATACATTTTGAAATATGCATTCAATTGATTAAAAAAAACCCATCATGTAAAAAAGTAAAAGACTAAAATGGTTCCATAAAAATTAAAAATGCACATACTCCATAAAGCAGAAGAAAAATATACATGTTCGATTTGTAGATTTATAAAAACATCAAAATATCACTGCTACAAATAATTTGCACAAGATTAAAATCAATAAGATTCTCAAAATCTACTTTCTCCTCACAGGAAAGATTAAAATAATCTCTGATAATACTCTTAGCCTAAACAGCAATGGTTTATTAAGGTATGAAATCAAATATGCAATAAATACCATGATGAACTATTTAGTTCTCCAATCCAAAATACTAACTATGAATTCATGAGACTTTTATCAATATACATATCACACACAGCTAACGTTTTCATGGCAACATATGAGATCAAAACACAATGTTTTGCTTAAAACAATTAGCTGAGGAACTGAAGCACAAATACAAGACTAATTGCTTCCTTTGGGATTTGGTTGTCAAACACAAGAAATGTCAATGCTTTACAGTACTGGGATAATTAAAACCTTGTCACAAACCTATTCTATCAAATATTTATTTAAATATAAACTTGAAATATGAAACCAAAAGCATAAGCAACTGAAGAAAAAATATAAATTAGACTTCATCACAATTAAAAATTTTTGTGCTTCAAAGGACACCAGAAAGAAAATGAAAAGACAATCCACAGATGGGGAAGAAAGTATTTACAAATCATATTATCTTATAAAGGGCTAGTTTCTAGAATATATAAAGAATGTGTATAGTTTAACAATACAAAGACAACCTAACTAAAAAATGGACCAAGGATTTGGACAGACATTTCTCTAAAAGATATATGTAAATAACCAATAAGCACATGAAATAATGTTCATCATTAGTCATTATGGAAATGAGAATCAAAACCACAATGAAATGCCATTTCATATCCAACAGGATGGCTAAAATACAAACAAGATTGATAGCATAACAATCAATGTCTGCAAGAGTGTGCAGAAAACGGCACTCTCATACACTGTGGTGAGACTAACATCCATTTTAACAGTTCCTCAGAGTTACACAATTATTATCAGTTCAGTTCAGTCGCTCAGTCATGTCCGACTCTGAGACCCCATGAATTGCAGTACGCCAGGCCTCCCTGTCCATCAATATGCCAGCAAATTTGGAAAACTCAGCAGTGGCCAGAGGACTGGAAAAGGTCAGTTTTCATTCCAATCCCAAAGAAATGCAATGCCACAGAATGCTCAAACTACCGCACAATTGCACTCATCTCACACACTAGTAAAGTAATGCTCAAAATTCTCCAAGCCAGGCTTCAGTAATACGTGAACTGTGAACTTCCAGATGTTCAAGTTGGTTTTAGAAAAGGCAGAGGAACCAGAGTTACTATACTAACTTGTAATTCTGTCTCTTATAAGCATACACCCAAAGGAAATGAAACTATAGTGCACATAAAAACTTACCTAAGAATGTTCACTGCAGAAGCATTCCTAATAGCCTAAACATAGATACAATTTATCAACTGATAAATGGATAAAATGAGGTGTATAATGGAGTATTTTTTGGCCATAAAAAGAATGATACACACTACCACATGAGTGAACTCTGAAAATATTAAGTGAAAGAAACCAGACACAAAGACACTGTATGATTCCATTTACAAGAAATATCCAGGGACTTCCCTGGCAGTCCAATGGTAAAGGCCCAGTGCTCCCAATGCAGGGGGCCAGGTTCAACCCCTGGTCAGGGACCTAGATCCCACATGCCGCAAAAAAAAAAAAAAAGACTTCTCATTCAGCAACTAAAGATCTTGCACACCACAAGTAAGACTTGGTGGGCGGGAGAGGGGGAGAGAGAGACAAAGAAAGAAAAGTCCAAAACAGGCAATTCATAGAAAGTGTATTACTTGTTGCCTAAGGTGTTAGAGGAGTGGAGATGCTTCTAAAACTAGACAGCAGTGATGATTACACAACTCTGAAACTCTGAATATACTAAAAATTCGCTAAAATAAAATACATGCCAAAAATACATACAATACAAAGATCACTTCACTCAAACTAACTCAAATTATCTACATCAATGGGGGGGAAAACGGCCATAAATTACTTTTTCTACTTAATGGGAAAGTGTTAGTTGTTCAGTGGTGTCCGACTCTTTGTGACAAAGGACTGTAGCCCACCAGGCTCCTCTGTCCATGGAATTTTAATGCAGTGGTTTCTTTTCCCTTCTCCTGGGGATCTTCCTGACCCAAGGCTCAAACCCAGGTCTCCCACACTGTAGGCACATTCTTTACTATTTGAGCCACCAAGAATTCTTTTTTTCTACTTAATACATCTCCAGAAATCAATTACCACATTTTAAGCAGTAAAATTTTGTATAAGAGATTTTTGTAGCATCATTTGCTAACAATGTTACATTTATTATAAATATTCAACAGAGTAGTATAATTTGTTGAATACTTATATCAACAATGATTATTTTAGAAATTTTAAAATATTATTTGGTTGAAAACTTATTTTTTCAAACACATTAAAAAGCATAATAAAAGAAATCAATGCTTATTATTAAATGTCTTAATTTTCTTAATCAAGATACTAATTTTCTTAGTATTCATTCTTAAAAATATTTTATTGACTATATTAAAATAATCAAAAACTACATATGCTACTCGATTAGCAACCAGTGCCTCAGTACTTCCCTCTCATTGTTGATGTATATCTAATAATTTTTAAATCTATCATCAGTTACCAAAGCACTGTTAAACGTCTATATAGTCACCATAGCACAAAAATCTAAAATATTATACAATGAAGTAAAACACATTCTGAGATTAATTCTACTTTCACTCAAAAATAAAAAATGTAAAGCACCATCTCATGAATTCAAAAGTTTATGATTTTGATTTACAGGCACCTATCAAATATTCATACTAAAATGTTATTACTAAGAAACAGTGTAAGGTCTGATCAGAGTCTTCACATTGGTTTATTGTGATGAACTGGACCTAAGGTAAGGAGTAAAGTGAGGCATAAAGAATCTTGATGTTTGTACTAGTATCAACAGCTACTAACACCTATTACAAAAATCTTATGAGAGGAAAATCCTATTTCATTCACAAAATATATTAGTATGTCTTTCCATGAAGACTATCAATTTCTTTGAATTCTTTTAATACTCAGCCTGCACATTAGAAGAATTTTCTTGATACAAAGAAAGAATCAGAAGAAGATCAGAATAAGTATAAAGAGAAGAAATTCAAGTACCAGGTAAAAATTAAAAGAAATATAAGTTATAATTTACACAGGCTATTATTATAAATGTCATTAACGTAATATACATGTAAACTTAAGTAACATGCAAAGTATTTAACATGAAGAATACAAACTTACCAAATATTCGATAGCCTTTTAAAAATCTCAGTGATGGTTGAGACTCTCTAAAATAATAAAAAAATAAATATATGAGGAGTAATTTCTCAACTTCAGAAGTTACCCCTGATCTATAAAGTCTACCCGGGAATCCCATTTACATAATAGCAATTTGTTTTTCCACACTGCTTTAAAATCCAAAGCACCTGCTGAACTTTGCCAAATGATTAACAAAATTTTTCCTAAACTTATAAATAATTCAAGGTTTAAATGGAGAAGCTAATATTGACAGCTCTATAACGAATCAGATCTTAAAAATTACAGACCAAGATAACAGCACGCTAACAATTTCTTAGAAAAGCGTTCATATGTTAAGTGGTCCCTAATTATCACATACAATGTCAGCTCTACATTCTAGTATCTAGTTACCAACACCTTTTTAAGTAGCAGCTGCTGCTGCTGCTAAGTCACTTCAGTCCTGTTAGACTCTGTGCGACCCCATAGACGGCAGCCCACCAGGCTCCCTCATCCCTGGGATTCTCCAGGCATGAACACTGGAGTGGGTTTCCATTGCCTTCTTCAATGCATGAAAATGAAAAGTGAATGGGAAGTCGCTCAGTCATGTCCAACTCTTAGCAACCCCATGGACTGCAGCCTACCAGGCTCCTCCGTCCATGGGATTTTCCAGGCAAGAGTACTGGAGTGGGGTGCCATTGCCTTCTCCAAGTACAGCTAGAAAATGTAACTCTAGCACCTACAGAATTGGGGACAATGAAATAGAAGGGGCTTCCCTGATAGCTCAGTCATTAAGAATCCACCTGAAAATGTAGGAGACGCAGGTTCTATCCCTGGGTCAGGAAGACCCCCTGGAGAAGAAAATGACAACCCACCCTAGTATTCTTGCCTGGGAAAACCCACGGACAGAGGAGCCTGGCAGGCTACAATCCACGGAAGTTGCAAAAGAGTCAGACATGACTTAGTGACTAAACGAGATAGAATGATACTTCATAAAGTATTAAATTTTATTTTTAAAATTAGCATAAGTATTTTTAAATCTACCCTATGTTGATACTAAAAAAAATTAAAAGATTTCAAAGAAAGGCATAAACTTACAAATTAATTTTATGACTTACAAAAGTTAGTTGTAAACAGTTTTATAATAAAAATAGTAAGCATCTTTTCTGTCAAATTTCAAGCCAAAATAATTTTTAAAACAAAGTTCAAAAATTCAAGATTGAGCACTAAATATTATAGTGCTCTTGTTATTTGCCAGGCACATCACTCAAGATTTGAAAAAGGTTATATATCTCTTTTTTAATCACCTTACTCTCCATTTCACAGATTACAAAACCAAGCTTTACAGAGATTCATTCAACTGCTTATATATGGTAGCTGTCATTGACTGCACAACCCAATGTCTTTAAAGCATCATACTATGACTCCTCAAACACAAAACAAATAAAACAGAATATGACACAGTATACACTAAAACTGATTGCCTCTTTTAGGATTAGATTTTTTTAAAGATGTTTTTAAATTCCTCTTAAAAGAACCAACAGAATAACTAGCAGAAAGTGTTACCATTCAAAAATTATAATACCGTAGATACAAATAGATTAAAAACATTTTCTATCACCACTACTGTTAAAATCAAAACCAATCAATCAATCACACCCATCCACAGGCCATTGAAAAGGAGGAAGAAAAGAGTATGTTAGAGACCTAAACAATGCAGTTTAGAACAATAAAGCTGTGAGATGACAGGAGAGTATCATCATGACTTTGAGGCAGATGAAGATTCCTTAAACAGGACAAAGATACACACAGCAAACTGGACTTCCTTAAAAAGTTGTGTCCTTAAAATGAAAATGCAAGCTATGCACATGTCCAAAGGACTCAGGTACAAAATATTTTTTAAGAAAAGAGAGAAGAAAAAAAAAAAAAATTCTAAATTACCAAGAAAAAGACAACCCGATTTTAAGATAAAGATGAAACAAAATTTTATAAAAAATAATTTCAAAATCCAACAAACATACTGAAACGGTCCTCAACATCACTAGTCCTCAAGAAAACACAGATAAACACCACAAGATACTTCTACCCACCAAAATGACGGGGTTTTAACCGAAAAATCAGGGAATACCAAGTGTAAGCAAGCATGTGCAGCAAATGGCATTCTCATGCACTGCACAGAGAGATGGAAATTGGTATAACCAGTATGGAAAATTATTTGGAAATATCTATTAAAGGTGAAGGCTTTGAGGGCTTCACTAGTGGCTCAGATGGTAAAGCATCTGCCTGCAATGCGGAAGACCTAGGTTCAATCCCTGAGTCAGGAAGATCCCCTGGAGAAGGAAATGGCAACCCACTCTAGTACTTTTGCCTGGAAAACTGTATTGACGGAGGAACTTGGTAGGCTACAGTCCATGGGATTGCAAAGAGTCCAACACAAATCAGCAACTTCACTAAAGGTGAAAATACATATACCCAATGACTAAGCAATACAACTCCTGGGTATATAGTCAATAGAAATGTGTATATTTGTGCACAGAAAGATATGTACAAGATTTATCACAGCAGTATTATTTAAACAGCCCAAAACTACACATGACCCAAATGTCCACTGGGAGAAATAAACTTTAGTAAATTCATACAAGGGTATCTTAAACCTCAGTGAAAATGAGAAAACTAATGCCATACACAAAATAGGATACATGCACAAATAGGACACATCTCACAAACACAATGCTGTATAAAAAGAAGCTGGGTCGGGGGAGAAGCAGCGCACATATAATTCTAGCCTATCAAATTCTGAAACAAGCCAAACTAATCTCTGATCGCAAAGTCACAATAGCAAACTTTGCAGTAAACGAGTTCCTTGACTGGGACAGGTCACGGGGAGGATTGATATCTTGAACTAGGGTATGGTTACAAGTTTGTGTGTGTGTGTGTTCACTGTGCAAAAGTTCATCAATATACAAAAGCTCATCTGTACTTTTCCGTATACAAATTATATGTCAATTATTATTTTTAAGCTTATTTTTTAAAAATAGATGAAAAATCACTTCTCAGTTAAGTAACTCCAGGTCATCATGTATCCAAGTCTGTAACTCAATAATGTGAAAATTAACTTCTCAGTTAAGTAACTCCAGGCCATCATACATCCAGGTCTATAACTCAATAATTTGAAAATCTGGATCTCCTAACAATGTATTTAGTTATATAGGCTGCATAAAAGTAAATTAAATATATCTAGTTATTTTGTATTAATAAGTTTTAAGAACAGTTTCAATGTAAAAATAAACTTTGCTAAGAAACGATTCCTTATGATTTTCTACTAATAGCAAATTAAGTTTTGCATGAAGTCCTGCTAATGAATATTTCTACATAGGCTCAACTTACATTCACAGATGTATAACTTCACGCATATTAAAAGTGTTAATAGCTAACTCAGAAGTTGATTCTAAAAGCAATCAGATGGCCAAGCCAGGAATCCATAAAAACTCATAAAACCTTTAAGGCACACTACTTGGCCCAGTTTTTTAGAAAAATTTGAGACTTTTAAAAACCAATAACCATTTGAAGAAAAGTCTTTCAGGTAATCATTTCTACATACCTAAAAAATTTTACATTGATACTTACAGTGACACCTTCTTTAAAATATAAAGTTTTATCTGTATGTCCTTTTTATCTATCATTCCATTATATTTACCTAAATAACTTTTTTTAATCTTACCAATTTCTCTCTAAATTAAATATCATTATTTGATCAGATCTGAGAGCTTTTATCATTGATGGAAAGCCGTCTTATTACTCGCAACAACCTATTTGTCTTTAGCCGTGGGGTCGGGCTGTCATGTAAGCCTCAAGACAGTTCAGAGCAAGAGAATGGCATAAGCCCCAACAGGTCAGGCCCTGAACAATTCCCAGAGGAATCCTTTGGACAAACTTGACTTCAGATGACTCACTGAATCCTTATAGGAGCTCTCCGCAGTCTTGGGGTGCTTCACCTGTGAATCCCGCCTGACAGAGATCTCTCCAAATGTCCCGTCAGCATTGAGCTGTGGTTCTGAGATACCAGGTGGCACAAGCAACACTTTCCCAAAACTGACTGTTTCCATTAGTCAACCCACTCTCAGGCCAGGCACCTGCTTCTAGTTCAGAAACTTACCTCTCTAAATTGCAAGTTCTCACTAAGAACAAATTAAGACACAGTTTCCACTTTGGGCAACTTCTGAAATGAACAAACGAATGAATTAATTAACTTGAGAGGCACTTTAGAACATACAAGGGGAGAAAATCTCCCTCAAGAGAAGTTTGTCTTATCTGCCTAAAAGATAAAAACCAAATTACTGAGTGTAAGGAGATCTCCCCAGAGGTCACACATCTCACCAAAAGAAGAGAGACAAACACTAACAGAAGGACCTGAATCATCCCTAAGGGTCTATTTTGAAGCAGAGAGTCAAGAGATCTCATCCTAAATCTAAAAAATCTACAGGACTAGACACAGGTTGGCTAGGAAAACTATCTAGCTTTACCGTTTCTGGTAACATACTAAAGATCCCAGAGAGGACAGTTAAAGGTGTAAGCAGAACAATCTTCCCCTAAAACAAAAGGGGATTTAGTGAATTCAGTGACTACACACTGTTCAGCAGTAAATCTAATAAAAATTGCTCATCAATGGTAACTACACTTATAGAAACACTGGTATTTGAAAAACTAGCATCTTTAAATAGTGCTAATGATATGTCTTCTTAGGATTTTGTTATTTTTCATTGTTTTCTACTTCAATTTTAGAGGTGGAAAAGTTAGAGCCAGATTGGTAAGAAATATTTAAAAAGGAACGTTAGAGCTAGTCAGCAGTTCTAAGTTGTTACATAGATATCAGATCTTAAATTAATCTGAAACAAAGCATTTTAAATCATTTTTCCAACTGCCCACCACACATTCAATTTAGCCAAATTAAAATATTTCACAAACCAACCCAGTCCATTACCCCTACCTTATAGAGAACTAAACGCTATTTTATCTTCCACGTATTCAAAAAGCTTCAACTATTATAATTTTTTGTAAAAGACGTAAATTTTTACTTTAAAAACCTCATGCTGTACTTCTATTTCCATAGTAAAGACACAGCACTCAGTACTTATCCTCTCAAGCTTCTTGCCTGATGGCTGCAAAACTGCAGGGGATTGTTACACAATACTTCAAGAAGTTTCAAAAAAGTCTCTCAATGTTCTGATGACAGTCTCAGATACTACCAACAAATTTAAAGAGAAACAAAAATATCTTCTTTTCCCCAGTTATTTTTTTTTTTTGGAAACAGTGTCAGACTTTATTTAATTTATTTATTTTTATTTTTTTAGTTTGTTTTGCTTTACAATACTGTACTCATTTTGCCATACATTGACATAAATCAGCCATAAGTGTACCTGAGTTTCCTAGTTATTAAAACGTGATATGATGTAAGTTTCAGTACAACTCACCTGCATTTTTATAATCATATTCACTACACAATCATACCTTCATAAAGTTATGCTCTGATCATTTTTCTTCAAAATTTCCACAATCTTTCAAAGTATTTCTAAAAGTATTCACAGTTCTAGTCAACTGCCAATTTTTACAACATACTTCTTATTAAGCCTGGGTCTTTTATCTTTCATACCCCTTAAATTAACACAAGTCCCAGTTGATCATTTTATTGCAGTAACATATAACCACTGTAGAGAATGTCCTTCTTTTGCAGTTCAATTGTACAGCTAATATTTAGATGCTAAGTCATATTCGACTCTCTGTGATCCCATGGACTGCAGCACGCCTGGCTTCCCTGTCCTTCACTATTTCCCGGAGTTTGCTCAAACTCATGTCCATTCAGTCAGTGATGCCATCCAACCATGTCATCTTCTGTTACCTTCTCCTCCTGCCCTCAATCTTTCCCAGCATCAGGGTTTTTCCCAATGAGTTGGCTCATTTCATCAGGTGACCAAAGTATTGCAGCTTCAGCTTCAGCATCAGTCCTTCCAATGAATATTCAGGACTGATTTCCTTTAGGATTGACTGGTTTGATCTCCATGTAGTCCAAGGGACTCTCAAGAGTTTTCTCCAGCACCACACTTCAAAAGCGTCAATTCTTTAGCACTCAGCCTTCTTTATGGTCCAACTCTCAAATCTGTAACATGAATACTGGAAAAATCATAGCTTTGACTATCTGCACCCCTTTTTCACCAAAGTGATGTCTCTGCTTTTTAATACGCTGTCTAGGTTTGTCTTAGCTTTTCTTCCAAGCAGCAAGTGTCTTTTCATTTCATGGTTGCATTCACTGTCCTCGGGGATTTTGGAGCCCAAGAAAATAAATTCTGCCACTGTTTCCATTTTCCCCCATCTATCTGCCATGAAGTGATGGGACTAGATGCCATGATCTTCATTTTTTGAATGTTGAGTTTTAAGCCAGCTTTTTCACTCTCCTCTTTCACTTTCATCATCTCTTTAGTTCCTCTTAGCTTCCTGCCATGAGGGTGGTATCGTCTGCATATCTGAGGTTATTGATATTTCTCCCAGATTATTTATTATTAATAATACTTGATATTATTCCAGCTTGTGACTCATCTAGCCTGGCATTTTGCATGATGTCCTCAGCATATAAGTTAAATTAACAAGTTAACAATGTACAGCCTTGATGCACTCCTTTCCCAATTTTGAATCAGTCCATTGTTCCATGTCCAGTTCTAACTGTTGCTTCTTGATCTGCATGCACACAGGTTTCTCAGGAGATAGGATGGTCTGGTATTTTCATCTCTTTAAGAATTTTCCAGTTTGTTGTGATCCACACAAAGTAGCAACTACAAAACAAATATGTCAAAAAACACCTTTTTTGGTAATTACCTAGCTATACATAGGACAGAGGAAACAAAAATACTACCAAGACTGTAAAAGCTCCACAAAAAGGAAAAGTTAACTGTAGCACAATTTAGTTTTGGTACACACTATTCATCCCTTTTGGGTTTCCCTAGTGGCTCAGACGGTAAAGCATCTGTCTACATTGAGGGAGACCTAGATTCAATCCCTGAGTCAGGAAGATCTCCTGGAGAAGGAAATGGCAACCCACTTCAGTATTCTTGCCTGGAAAACCCCATGGACAGAGGAGCCTCATAGGCTACAGTCCATGGGGTTGCAAAGAGATGGCCACAACTAGGAAACTTCACTTTTCACCTTCTTTTCTTCATCCCTTTTATGGATCACAGTCTTGTTGTGGCAAAAGGGCTTGCATAACTCAATGAAGCTATGAGTCATGCTGTGCAGGGCCACCCAAGACAGAGAGGCCACAGTAAAGAGTCCTGACAAAACACGGTTCACTGGAAAAGGAAATGGCAGCCCACTCCAGTATTCTTGCCTGGAGAACCCCACGGACAATATGAAAGGGTAAAAAGACACGACTCCAGAAGATGAGCCTCCAGGGCAGAAGGTGTCCAGTATGCCACTGGGGAAGAGCAAAGGGCAGCTACTAATAGCTGCAATAAGCATGAAGCAGCTGGGCCAAAGTGGAAATGACGCCCAGCTGCGGATGTGTCTGGTGGTGAAAGTCAAGTCCTATGCTATAAAGAATAATACTGCACAGGAACCTGGAATGTTAGGTCTGTCAATCAAGCAAATTAGACATGGTCAAACAGGAGATGGCAAGATTGAACATCAGCATCTTAGCAACCAGTGAACAAAAATGGATGGGAGTGAGAGAACTTAATTCAGATGACCATCATAGTGTTGTTTAGTCACTAAGTCGCATCCATCTCTTTTGAGACCCCATGGACTGCAGCCTGCAAGGCTCCTCTGTCTATGAGATTTCCCAGGCAAGAACACTGGAGTGGGTTGCCATTTGCTTCTCCAGAGGATCTTTCAGACCCAGGGATCAAACCCACATCTCCTGCATCTCCTGCACTGGCAGGCAGATTCTTTATCACTGAGCAACCAGTTGGTACAAAAGTAATTTTAAGACTGCAAATTTTAAATCATCATAACTAGGTTACAAAGAGTCAGACATGACTAAACGACTGAACAACAACAACGAGGCTCAAATACATCTTTATTAATCAAAGGAGAAATCATTACAATCGACACACTTTTGCCAACAAGAAAAAAGGTGGTTTATTCCTGTGGCTAAAAAATCCAGGCTTCTGGATTCAAAGAACTCTTGGAAAGTATTTTTTGCTTCCTGGTGATTATGGAAGTGTTTTCCCTGCAAAAAAAAAAAAAAAAAGTTGTCAAGATGCTTGAAGAATTGGTGGTCAGTTGGCAAGAGGTCAGGTGAATATGCTGTAGGAGGCAATACTTCATAACCCAAGTCGTTCAACTTTTGAAGCACTGGTTGTGCAACATGCAGTGGGGGCACTGTCATGGAGAACTGGACACTTTCTATTGACCAAGACCGGCTGCAGGCATTTGGAGCATGTCAATTTGCTGAGCATACTTCTCAGATGTAATGGTTTCACCAGAATTCAGAAAGCTGCAGTGGCTCAGAACATCAGCAGATCACCCAACAGTGACAGTGACCTTTTATTGGTGCCAGTTTGGCTTTGGGAAGTACTTTGGAGCTTCTTCTCAGTTCAACCACTGAGTTGGTGGTTGCTGGTCATTGGATAAAATCCACTTTTCATCTCACATCACAATCCAGTCAAGAAATGGTTCACTGCTGTTGCAAAATAAAAGAAGACAACACATGAAGATAACAAAGCTCATGAGGCACCCACTTATCAAGCTTTTTCACCTCTCCCATTTGCTTCAAGTGCATAATGACTGTAGCATGGCTGACATTGAGTTCCTTGGCAAATTCTCCTGTAGTTGTAAGAGGATCAGTTTCAATGATTCTCTCAATAGGTCGTTGTCACCTTCCTATGGCCAGCCACTGCACTCCTATCTTCAAGGTTCTCATCTCCTTTGCAAAACTTCTTGAATGACAACTTCACTGTATGCTGGTTAGCAATTCCTGGGCCAAATGCCCTGCTGATGCTGCAAGTTGACTCTACTGCTTTACGACCTATTTTGAATTCAAGTAAGAAAACTGCTTGAACTTGCTTTTTGTCTAACATCATTTCCATAGTCTCAAATAAATATAAAATGAACAGCAAGCAATGCCATTAACAACAAAAAAATACAAGAAATGCATTTTAAAATGATGTGTTAACATAACCACATTTACTTAATGTATTCCAACATCAAATGGCAAACTTCAACAGTGCAAAAACTGCAGTTACATTTGCACCAACCTAACACATAAAATGGAGAAGGCAACGGCATCCCACTCCAGTACTCTTGCCTGAAAAATCCCATGGATGGAGGAGCCTGGTAGGCTGCAGTCCATGGGGTCACTAAGAGTCGGACATGACTGAAGTGACTTAGCAGCAGCAGCAGCAGCAACACATAAAAGTTGTAATGCTGATCCAAGAAATGAATAAATATAGCTGCTGCTGCTGCTGCTAAGTTGCTTCAGTCGTGTCCGACTCTGTGCGACCCCGTAGATGGCAGCCTATCAAGCTCCTCCGTCCCTGGGATTCTCCAGGCAAGAACACTGGAGTGGGTTGCTATTTCCTTCTCTAATGCATGAGAGTGAAAAGTGAAAGTGAAGTCGCTCAGTTGTGTCTGACTCTTCGCGACCCCATGGACTGCAGCCCACCAGGCTCCTCTGTCCATGGGATTTTCCAAGCAAGAGTACTGGAGTGGGGTGCCATTGCCTTCTCCGATAGATAGAGCAGAAAACACTAATTTTAAAAGCTACTGTAAGAACACAGACATTCCAAGTCCAAGTACTCCAGCTAATGAAAACTTTCACCAAAGGGAAAAAAAATCCACATAACATAAACCTGTAAAGTAATATTCCAAAATAAATCTGTAACAGCCTTCATACATATTTTTTAACATCTTGAACCAAAAATCAAAACTATAAATGGACAAAACACAAGATATGAAATAAGAATTGACTGCACTCAGGCAAAGGGAATGGAGAAAAAGACAAATCACTTTTAAAATAAGTAACAAAAGGACGCCCCTGGCAGTCCAGTGGTTAAGACTCCAAGCTTTCATCACAAAGGGTGCAGGTTAAATCCTTGGTTGGGGAACTAAGACCGTATCCACATGATGGTATGGCCAAAAAATAAGAAATAATAAGGAAGGTTGGATTCAAGTAAAAATACAAAGGAAAATAAGAAACAAGACATCAGCCAAGAGAATAAAAATACTGATGAAAAAATGACTGGAAAAAAAATAACACAGATCTGTAAAGAAGCTATAACATATGTATAACAGAAAGCTCTGAAGGATAAAAGTAAAATAAAGGAACTAATATTTTAAAATATAACTTATAAAGTATCTCCAAAACAAAAACAAATGTATATTTATTTGTATGCTATGGTGGGCAGGAAGAACTACAAGATATGTGAATTTTAGCAACAAACATACTGTATACTTGGAAAAACCCAGAATAACAAACTACAAAACATAGCCTAGTAAAACTTCAAAAGAAGTAAGGAAAAAAAATCTTTGGATCCTCCAGATAAAAACACCAAGCCTCTTACACAGGACAGAAAACAAGGCTGGCATCAGGTTTCTAAACAGCAACATTCAAAGTAAAGTAGAAGTGCAGCATCTTTCTCAAGAAACCCAAGTAATAAATGTATAAACCAAGGGTTTTATATCCAGTCAGGTACCTTTATAACTATGAAGGCTATTACAGAACTAGAGATTTAAACATGCAAGAACTCTGAGAATGTATTATTCAGAGCCTACTCAGGGAAATCTACAAAAGAGTGAGATTTACCTCATTAAAAATAGACAGTGAAAACTTTGGCAAAATCTTTACTAAACAATGGGATAAACACTGAATATACTTTAGATATATTACTAAAACAAAGATATGGACAAAGAATGAAGATGGGTGTTTAAATATTGTATTCTCTGACAAATTTTAATGGAATGTTTTTTAATATGAAGAAAACAGAAGTAAAAAACTAAAGAATCTGCTCATTGGCATTGAACAGGTAATAACCGAATGTCAAAGGATATTCATTTAATGCAGACAAAGCAATTATCAGCAGTCTAAGTTCTTTGCCTAACGGGACCCTAATGATATCATAAGAAAATATTACTATAAAGTTAGCCATCAAAACAAAAATATTAACTAAGAAAATAATCTTCCAAGAGTAAAGAAACAGCCCATAGGAAAAGAAGAAAAAAAGTAAATACAGCATAAAACAGTAAATGCAATGTATAAATTAGAAGAGACACTGTCGTGTCAAGATAAATGGCACCCCACTCCAGTACTCTTGCCTGGAAAATCCCATGGACGGAGGAGCCTGATAGGCTACAGTCCATAGGGCTGCGAAGAGTCAGACATGACTGAGCAACTCTTCACCAGTATTCTTGCCTGGAAAATCCCATAGACAGAGGGGCCTGGAAGGCTACAGTCCATGGGGGTCACAAAGACTCAAGCAACTAAACAACAACAGCTCTTCTATTAAAAGGTAAAAGCTTCAAACTACTTATTTGAAAACAGTATTTACAAAAAGAACACATCTATCTATCTATCTATCTATATATATATTTAGGATTAAACATAAATGCGTAAAATTTCTATAAGGCAAGCTATAAAACACTTCTGAAAGATACAAATGAAAAGACATCCCCTATTCTTTTGGAAAGGATGACTAAGCTTCATAAAGACACTGAGTTCCCTAAGTTGGGCTTCCCTGACAGCTCTGTTGGTAAAGAATCCACCTGCAATGCAGGAGACCCCATTTGATTCCTGGGTCGGGAAGATCGGCTGGAGAAGGGACAGGTTACCCACACCAGTATTCCTGGGCTTCCCTTGTGGCTCAGCTGGTAAAGAATGTGCCTGTGATGTGGGAGACCTGGATTCACTCCCTGGGTTGGGAAGATCCCCTGCAGAAGGGAAAAGCTACCCATTCCAATATTCTGGCCTGGAGAAGTCCTGTATAGTCCATGGGGTCATAAAGAGAAGGACATGACTGAGCAACTTTCACTTTCACAAGTTACTGATCAACATTATTCAAATAAAAATATCAACAAATGTTTTCCTAGAGCTCAACAAGCTGATGTTCAACTTCACTTATAAGAGAATACGTACACATAGTTTTCTGCTTGGATAAAATAATAATAGGAATAAACACACAAACAGCAATGCATGAACACATAATATTTTGTTTATAATATAAACATATAATGCTTATTTTTCACAAAAGGAAACACAGGGATAAACCAGAAACTAATGAAATCGGTAACCTACAGAGACTGAAAACAGAAAACAGGGGAGAAGGAAGTAAGACTTTTGAGAATGTCTTTTTATACAGTTTTGACTCAGCCATTTTACTATTTTACAAGTCTCAAAAAATTTTTTAAATGACTCAATGATGGAGGGAGGGCTAAAACCAAACACAAGCAAAAAGAAATGAACCTTAGGGTTTATCAAAGTAGTGATATAAAAATATTTAATTAAAATAATTTATGAGCACAGAACTCTGGTATATACCTTCACTGGGGTATGATATGAACAACATTACACAGAAATCTTAAACTTTCCTCATTACTAGGTTTACTGTTGGCAGTGGTTTGGTGTGCCAATTTCAACATTATATTATTATACCATGTACATTACAGGACAAAAGAAAATGAATAAATTATACTGATGTTACTGTTGACCAAGATCCTCACCTTGGGAGAGGAGAGATCCAAACATTAAACAGGAGAAGAACCTTGGGTACTGGGGCCAATCAGTACCCAATATTAGTAGGTTTTTTTTTTTAGTATAATTCCTGGCTTCCTGTCCCATGAACAGACTCCCTGGAAGCCTGACCAGTAACATATAACACCTCCTGACTTCACAAGGCAAGTGTGTAAGTATTCAAGAATAGGAATGGGGATTCCTGGACAAATAGCTGTTTCCAGATCTAGGGGCAGCAAAAGCAAAAGGTACTAAGAATGGAACACTTTGTTGTGCCAGAAAGTAAATAGTGCTCTAAAATGACAGGACATATCAAAGAAACATAAAAATCGGATTGAAGGAGTTCCTGCTACTAAAATTTAACATTCTGAGACTTGAAAACAAATATAACAGTAATAGATCTCAAACCCACTGAACAAAAGAAGAATCCATGAGCCCAAAAATGACAGTGAAAAAAGGAGAGCACAAGCTCTGCCAGCTAATAAATGTGGGAATAAGAACAAACTAGAAAATCATCATTTTTTAAGCATCAATATAAATAATGGTTCAGGTAAAAATTAACAAAGGATATTAAAATCACTGGCTAAAAGGTTATTTAGAAACAGTATTAATTCAGCCTGAAGGCACGGATTAAATACCAAGGGGAAAAACACCTCTGTAATACTTTTACAATAGAGAAATTTGGCAGCACCAGATAAACCAAATAATCTACTTTATCACATAAATGGGACAAATTAATTAAACAAAGGTTAAAATAAGCCAACTTTAAATGCATACATTTTTCAACAAGCTTCTCAGGTGGTGCTAGAGGTAAAGAATGCACCTGCCAGTGCAGAAGACCCAAGAGATATGGGTTGGGAAGATCCCATGTAGGAGGATATGGCAACCCACTCCAGTATTCTTGCCTAGGAAATCCCATGGACAGAAGAGCCAGGAGGGCTACAGTCCATGGGGTCAAAAAGAGTTAGACACGACTAACCGACTGAGCATGCAATGGGCACACATATGTATCAACAGGACTAAATCTTGCAATGAACACTGACTGAAAAAGCACAAATGTATATAAACAACATGATACTATTTACATTTTAAAACCAAATCAATACTACTTTATACAAATGTGTGCACAGAAGTATAATAAACTTATATCTTCAGATTAGCAATTGCAAGCAAAATAATTAGAGTGGTAATTTGCAGCCATCAGTTCAGTTCAGTTCAGTCGCTCAGTTGTGTCTGACACCATGGATCACAGCACGCCACACCTCCGTGTCCATCACCAACTCCTGGAGTTGAATCAAACTCATCTCCATCGAGCTGGTAATGCCATCCAACCATCTCATCCTCTGTCGTCCACTTCATCTCTCACCTTCAATCTTTCCCAGCATCAGGGTCTTTTCAAATGAGTCAGCTCTTTACATCAGGTGGCCAAAGGATTGGAGTTTCAGCTTCAACATCAGTCCTTCCAATGAACATCCAGGACTGATCTCCTTTAGGATGGACTGGTTGGATCTCCTTGCAGTCCAAGGGACTCTCAAGAGTCTTCTCCAACACCACAGTTCAAAAGCATCAGTTCTTCGGCTCTCAGCTTTCTTCACAGTCCAACTCTCACATCCATACACGACTACTGGAAAAACCTTAGCTTTGACTAGACCGACCACTGTTGACAAAGTAATATCTCTGCTTTTTAATCTGCTCTCTAGGTTGGTCATAATTTTCCTTCCAAGGAGTAAGCATCTTCTAATTTCATAGCTGCTGTCACCATCTGCAGTAATTTTGGAGCCCAAAAAAATAAAGTCTGACACTGTTTCCACTGTTTCTCCATCTATTTGCCATGAAGTAATGGAACCAGATGCCATGATCTTAGTTTTCTGAATGTTGAGCTTTAAGCCAACTTTTTCACTCTACTCTTTCACTTTCATCAAGAGGCTCTTTAGTTCTTCTTCACTTTCTGCCATAAAGGTGGTGTCATCTGCATATCTGAGGTGACTGATATTTCTCCAACAATCTTGATTCCAGCTTGTGTTTCTTCCAGTCCAGCTTTTCTCATGATGTGCTCTGAATATAAGTTAAATAAGCAGGGTGACAGTATACAGCCTTGATGTACTCCTTTTCCTATTTGGAGCCAGTCTGTTGTTCCATGTCCAGTTCTAACTGTTGCTTCCTGACCTGCATACAGGTTTCTCAAGAGGCAGGTCAGGTGGTCTGGTATTCCCATCTCTTTCATAATTTTCCACAGTTTATTGTGATCCACACAGTCAAAGACTTTGGCATAGTCAATAAAGCAGAAATAGATGTTTTTCTGGAACTCTCTTGCTTTTCGATGATCCAACGGATGTTGGCAGTTTTATCTCTGGTTCCTCTGCCTTTTCTAAAACCAGCTTGAATATCTGGAAGTTCACGGTTCACATATTGCTGAAGCCTGGCTTGGAGAATTTTGAGCATATCTTTTATTTTAAAAGTTCTGAATCAATTATGTGTGTGTGCGTATGGTAAGTCACTTCAGTTGTGTCCAACTCTGTGTGACCCCATGGACTGTAGCCCTCCAGGCTCCTCTGTCCATGCGATTCGCCAGCCAAAAATACTGGAATAGGTTGCCATGCCTTCCTTCAGGAGATCATCCCTGCCTGG
Source organism: Neotragus moschatus (assembly GCA_006410615.1). NCBI lineage: Eukaryota > Metazoa > Chordata > Mammalia > Artiodactyla > Bovidae > Neotragus > Neotragus moschatus. The sequence goes on from SJYA01002311.1 coordinate 31,747, forward strand.
GGATCAAACCAGGGCTTCTTACATTCCCTGTTTTGGCAGGCGGGTTGTTTATCACTAACCCACCTGGGAAGCCCCCTGAAACAATTACAGCAAAATATAAATATCTGTTAATTTGGTCAGTATGGATACAAGAGTATTTTACATTCATTCCTATAATTTTTACACTTTAAAGTATTCCATCATTTAGAAATATAAAATTTTAAATGAATTTTTACTATACAAAACTCTGAATTCTGTCACACACCTATACAATACTTAGCTCTGTAATTCTTGTTGTTTAAAACTACTGTTCTGAAGAACTTTAATTCAGAAGCAGGCCCCCAGTGTCTCCTTTTAGTTTACTATCTGATGCAAATTAACAGAAGCAAACCAGCCCTTTTAAAATGATTCTTAAAAGCAAATTGCATTTCATTTACCTGAATAAAAAATAACTTGGAAGATATGACATCTGAGTGGCATTACACCATCTCTAAAGCTAAATGATTCCGGTAGCTCATATTGCTCTCAGTACATATCACCAGTTTGAGAACTGAAAGTTTATCCATTCTAATTCAGTCTTTAAAATCATTTTGACCTAAATCTACCTACCCATCCTATTAAAGTTATTACTTTAAATACCAATCAATAAGTCCAAAAAAATCTACTGTTGTAAACTGGTGCACAAAGATTTTGAAAATTCAAATTTTAAGTGACTTGATAATAAGTTAGTTCCTCATCACATTCCTTATAATGCTTTCATCTATTTGTAAAAACTTTCTATTTTTGCTTAAGAGAAGGTCAACGGCTTTCACTTCACTACTCCAACATAATCATGAATTGAAATAAGAACTCTAAGCACTCTGGACCGACAAAGCTACCAGTATGCCTAAGCCAGTAAAGCAATTTGTTCATTAATGCAGCTAATAAAGCAACCTTTTGTTAGTCTATGAAACATCAGAAACCTCAGAGACCTCTAACTTTGCAATTTTTCCCTGTTTTTGCCATATGAACTTGAAAATTCCCTTACATGCCATTTGCTTTAACAACTAAAACTTAATCATTTGAGAAATTTGACCTCCCACTTGAGGTAATTTAATAACATATTAGTTCCAACTTCAGAAAGCGGTTCCTAGATGAAACTGCTTTTCTTTCATTTAATTACTCTCTTCTGTTTTCCCATAGAGCCAAGTTGTGTAGACGTCTATGTCATCTTCTCATGAGCAACTAAGCAACAACCCCTACAAACATTCTCCAAATGAAGAACAAAAATGTTCATGTACCCAAACAGCATTAACCAATCAACAACAGTGAGCAAGGCACAGATGATACTAAGATTAATATATAATCCTTGCCCTCGAGCACTTAAAGGAATAAGACGGGCATCTTAAAAAAAACTACTGTAACCTAGCTTATAACAGTATTTACTAAATAAAATAGCATGAGGGATATAATTCATTGAGCTTAAATGAAATAAAAAGCCTACCAATGTGGGGACTTTTGAAGCTAAATAAAGGAAAGTATACCTTAGGCTTAGTGAATAACTTATATACAAAAAGATACATGAAATAGCACAGTTAATTCAGAAATTTTTCATTAATTTAGTAAGGCTAGAATGCAACATGCATGTAGGGAAATGCACGTATGCTCTTGAAAGGTCATGTTTCTATCCTCTAGAATTTAGACTTTATTCTATGCAATGGGTAGACATTAAACGATTTTAAGAAATATAAAATTGTAAGGCATATGGTGTTCAGGACTATTTTAGAAAGTTTACTCCTAAGATACATGAATGACCAAAAGCTCCTATTTTCAACACCTTCAGAAGCTATAACGCGCTGGGGCATGCAGGGCGCCCCAGGAACACAGGAATGCTATTTTCCAGTGCAATTCATGCTCAGCATCATGCTCTGATGCTGCTGCTGCTCTTTAGTCACGAAGTCGTATCCGACTCCTTGAGACCCCTTGGGTTGTAGCCTGCCAGGCTCCTCTGCGCATGCAGTTCTCTAGAGAGAGTCGCCATTTTTTTCTCCAGGGGATCTTCCTGACTCAAGGATTGAACCTGCGTTTCCTGCAGATCCTGCGTTGCAGGCAGATTCTTTACCTTTGAGCCATCGGGGAAGCCCTTCAATCAGCAATTTTCAATATTTTCAAAGAACTAAAAGAAAGCATGCCAAAAGAACTGAAGGTGAGTTAACAGTGTCTCAAAGATAAAGAATATCAATAAGGAGAAAGACATTTTTAAAGGAACCAAATAAAAATTCTGGAATTAAAGAGTACAACAGCGGAAATGAAAAACTCACTAGAGGGGTTGAAGAACAGAATTCAGCAGGTAGAAGAAAAAAAAATCAGCAAATCTGAAGACACATCAATTGAGATTAAGCCACCTGAATAACAAAAAAAAAGAAAAATGAGCAGAAGTCTCAGAGAACCGCAGGACACTATCAAGTTTCAGTTCAGTTTAGTTGCTCAATCGTGTCCGACTCTTTGCAACCCCATGAATCGCAGCACGCCAGGCCTCCCTGTCCATCACCAACTCCCAGAGCTCACTCAGACTCACGTCCATCGAGTCAGTGATGCCATCCAGCCACCTCATCCTCTGTTGTCCCCTTCTCCTCCTGGCCCCAATCCCTCCCAGCATCAAGGTCTTTTCCAATGAGTCAACTATCAAGTTTACTAACATACATAAAATGGAAATTTCAGAAAGAAGTATAAAAAGAAGCAAAAAGAATATTACAAGAAATAACAGCCAAAAACTTCCAAAATTTGATTTAAAAAAGTAATCTAAACAGAAGCTCAATGAATTTCAACTAGAACAAACTCAGAGAACCACAGTTAGCTACACTATTATCAAACTGTCAAAAACCAGAGAGAGAATCTTGAAGTGACTCATCGTGTTTAAGAGATCCTGAACAACCTCAACAACGTATTTATCATCAGAAACCAAGGAGGTCAGAGTGCCAAAAGAAAGACTATCAACCAAGAAAGAAAGTAAAGAAAGTGAAGTCGCTCAGTCGTGTCCGACTCTTTGTAACCCCCTGGACTATAGCCCACCAGGCTCCTCCGTCCATGGGATTCTCCAGGTAAGAATACTGGAATGGGTTGCCATTTCCTTCTCCAGGAGATCTTCCCGACCCAGGGCCTGAACCCGGGGTCTCCTGCATTGTAGGCAAACACTTTACAGTCTGAGCCACCAGGGAATATCCAGCAAAGTTATCTTTCAAAAATGAAAGAGAGATTAAGGAATTCCTAGGTAAACAAAAACAGTTAATTCATCACTAGCAAACCTGCCTTGCAAGACGTACTAAAATAAATCTTTCAGGTTGAAATGAAAAGTAAAGGTTCTCTTCATGTGTATTCAAGTTACAAAGTGTCTTTTCATGTCAACCTGAAGTGACTGAACAGATATCCATAGAACACCTCACCCAACTGCACTATAGAATACAGTCTTCTCAAGAATTCTACGTATGTTAGGCCAAGAAACAGGTCTCAAAATTTTCAAAGAGAATGAAATCACATAAAGCATCTTCTCCAATCAAGAGAATGAAAAAAAAAAAATCAATGGCTACAATACATGCTACAATATGGATGAACCTTGAAACTGTTATGCCAAATCAAAGAAGTCAAGTCACAAAAGGATAAACATGTGGTTCCACTTATACGTGGTTACCATGAAAAGTCAAATTGATAGAGACGGAGTAGAATAGTGGGTATCAGGGACTATGCAGAGGGGAAGATGGAACTTTAGTGTGCAGAGAGCTTTTTTTCAGCGGTTTGTGTTTGGGACAGTGAAAAAGTTCTAGAAATGGCCAGTGGTGACAGCTGCATAACTCTGAGTTTACTCAGTGCCACTGAACTGCATACTTAAAAATGCAGAAAATGATGAATTTCTCACGTGTATTTTACCACAATGAAAAAAAAATGGAAAAGCTTTTATCAGGTTCCCCAGAATGCAAAAAGTAATAATTATCTCACATTTATCAAGTGTCAGTCTCTACATACCACCACATACGATTCCCACACAGTGCTGCCAGGTGCTATTAACATGCTTTAATGACTAGGAAACTGAAGCACAAAGTCAGTAAGTCATTTACTTAAGGCCACACAGCTAGGAAATAGTGGAGGAAGAACTCAATACTTTGGCCACCTGATGCAAAGAACTGTCTCACTAGAAAAGACCCTGCTGTTGGGAAAGACTGAAGGCAGGAGGAGAAGGGGACGACAGAGGATGGCATCACTGACTCAGGAGTTTGAGCAAGCTCCGGGATCTGGTGATGGACAGGGAAGCTGGGCGTGCTGCAGTCCAGGGGGTCGCAAAGAGTCAGACACGGCCAAGTGACTGAACTGACTGAAAAACTCAAACCCTGGCAGTCTTTCAGAGACATCAAAGCTTAAAAAAATATATATATATATATCAAACTTCCTAATTATTCATGTAAATATGAAACAGCAAAAATCAAAACACAACCCTTCCCCTCCAGTGTTTTAATGTGTATTTGCATTAATGGCAACATTTAATGATACCATTATACACAAAGCATTTTTATCAATCTTNATCTTTTATTTTAAAAGTTCTGAATCAATTATGTGTGTGTGCGTATGGTAAGTCACTTCAGTTGTGTCCAACTCTGTGTGACCCCATGGACTGTAGCCCTCCAGGCTCCTCTGTCCATGCGATTCGCCAGCCAAAAATACTGGAATAGGTTGCCATGCCTTCCTTCAGGAGATCATCCCTGCCTGGGGATCAAACCAGGGCTTCTTACATTCCCTGTTTTGGCAGGCGGGTTGTTTATCACTAACCCACCTGGGAAGCCCCCTGAAACAATTACAGCAAAATATAAATATCTGTTAATTTGGTCAGTATGGATACATGAGTATTTTACATTCATTCCTATAATTTTTACACTTTAAAGTATTCCATCATTTAGAAATATAAAATTTTAAATGAATTTTTACTATACAAAACTCTGAATTCTGTCACACACCTATACAATACTTAGCTCTGTAATTCTTGTTGTTTAAAACTACTGTTCTGAAGAACTTTAATTCAGAAGCAGGCCCCCAGTGTCTCCTTTTAGTTTACTATCTGATGCAAATTAACAGAAGCAAACCAGCCCTTTTAAAATGATTCTTAAAAGCAAATTGCATTTCATTTACCTGAATAAAAAATAACTTGGAAGATATGACATCTGAGTGGCATTACACCATCTCTAAAGCTAAATGATTCCGGTAGCTCATATTGCTCTCAGTACATATCACCAGTTTGAGAACTGAAAGTTTATCCATTCTAATTCAGTCTTTAAAATCATTTTGACCTAAATCTACCTACCCATCCTATTAAAGTTATTACTTTAAATACCAATCAATAAGTCCAAAAAAATCTACTGTTGTAAACTGGTGCACAAAGATTTTGAAAATTCAAATTTTAAGTGACTTGATAATAAGTTAGTTCCTCATCACATTCCTTATAATGCTTTCATCTATTTGTAAAAACTTTCTATTTTTGCTTAAGAGAAGGTCAACGGCTTTCACTTCACTACTCCAACATAATCATGAATTGAAATAAGAACTCTAAGCACTCTGGACCGACAAAGCTACCAGTATGCCTAAGCCAGTAAAGCAATTTGTTCATTAATGCAGCTAATAAAGCAACCTTTTGTTAGTCTATGAAACATCAGAAACCTCAGAGACCTCTAACTTTGCAATTTTTCCCTGTTTTTGCCATATGAACTTGAAAATTCCCTTACATGCCATTTGCTTTAACAACTAAAACTTAATCATTTGAGAAATTTGACCTCCCACTTGAGGTAATTTAATAACATATTAGTTCCAACTTCAGAAAGCGGTTCCTAGATGAAACTGCTTTTCTTTCATTTAATTACTCTCTTCTGTTTTCCCATAGAGCCAAGTTGTGTAGACGTCTATGTCATCTTCTCATGAGCAACTAAGCAACAACCCCTACAAACATTCTCCAAATGAAGAACAAAAATGTTCATGTACCCAAACAGCATTAACCAATCAACAACAGTGAGCAAGGCACAGATGATACTAAGATTAATATATAATCCTTGCCCTCGAGCACTTAAAGGAATAAGACGGGCATCTTAAAAAAAACTACTGTAACCTAGCTTATAACAGTATTTACTAAATAAAATAGCATGAGGGATATAATTCATTGAGCTTAAATGAAATAAAAAGCCTACCAATGTGGGGACTTTTGAAGCTAAATAAAGGAAAGTATACCTTAGGCTTAGTGAATAACTTATATACAAAAAGATACATGAAATAGCACAGTTAATTCAGAAATTTTTCATTAATTTAGTAAGGCTAGAATGCAACATGCATGTAGGGAAATGCACGTATGCTCTTGAAAGGTCATGTTTCTATCCTCTAGAATTTAGACTTTATTCTATGCAATGGGTAGACATTAAACGATTTTAAGAAATATAAAATTGTAAGGCATATGGTGTTCAGGACTATTTTAGAAAGTTTACTCCTAAGATACATGAATGACCAAAAGCTCCTATTTTCAACACCTTCAGAAGCTATAACGCGCTGGGGCATGCAGGGCGCCCCAGGAACACAGGAATGCTATTTTCCAGTGCAATTCATGCTCAGCATCATGCTCTGATGCTGCTGCTGCTCTTTAGTCACGAAGTCGTATCCGACTCCTTGAGACCCCTTGGGTTGTAGCCTGCCAGGCTCCTCTGCGCATGCAGTTCTCTAGAGAGAGTCGCCATTTTTTTCTCCAGGGGATCTTCCTGACTCAAGGATTGAACCTGCGTTTCCTGCAGATCCTGCGTTGCAGGCAGATTCTTTACCTTTGAGCCATCGGGGAAGCCCTTCAATCAGCAATTTTCAATATTTTCAAAGAACTAAAAGAAAGCATGCCAAAAGAACTGAAGGTGAGTTAACAGTGTCTCAAAGATAAAGAATATCAATAAGGAGAAAGACATTTTTAAAGGAACCAAATAAAAATTCTGGAATTAAAGAGTACAACAGCGGAAATGAAAAACTCACTAGAGGGGTTGAAGAACAGAATTCAGCAGGTAGAAGAAAAAAAAATCAGCAAATCTGAAGACACATCAATTGAGATTAAGCCACCTGAATAACAAAAAAAAAGAAAAATGAGCAGAAGTCTCAGAGAACCGCAGGACACTATCAAGTTTCAGTTCAGTTTAGTTGCTCAATCGTGTCCGACTCTTTGCAACCCCATGAATCGCAGCACGCCAGGCCTCCCTGTCCATCACCAACTCCCAGAGCTCACTCAGACTCACGTCCATCGAGTCAGTGATGCCATCCAGCCACCTCATCCTCTGTTGTCCCCTTCTCCTCCTGGCCCCAATCCCTCCCAGCATCAAGGTCTTTTCCAATGAGTCAACTATCAAGTTTACTAACATACATAAAATGGAAATTTCAGAAAGAAGTATAAAAAGAAGCAAAAAGAATATTACAAGAAATAACAGCCAAAAACTTCCAAAATTTGATTTAAAAAAGTAATCTAAACAGAAGCTCAATGAATTTCAACTAGAACAAACTCAGAGAACCACAGTTAGCTACACTATTATCAAACTGTCAAAAACCAGAGAGAGAATCTTGAAGTGACTCATCGTGTTTAAGAGATCCTGAACAACCTCAACAACGTATTTATCATCAGAAACCAAGGAGGTCAGAGTGCCAAAAGAAAGACTATCAACCAAGAAAGAAAGTAAAGAAAGTGAAGTCGCTCAGTCGTGTCCGACTCTTTGTAACCCCCTGGACTATAGCCCACCAGGCTCCTCCGTCCATGGGATTCTCCAGGTAAGAATACTGGAATGGGTTGCCATTTCCTTCTCCAGGAGATCTTCCCGACCCAGGGCCTGAACCCGGGGTCTCCTGCATTGTAGGCAAACACTTTACAGTCTGAGCCACCAGGGAATATCCAGCAAAGTTATCTTTCAAAAATGAAAGAGAGATTAAGGAATTCCTAGGTAAACAAAAACAGTTAATTCATCACTAGCAAACCTGCCTTGCAAGACGTACTAAAATAAATCTTTCAGGTAGAAATGAAAAGTAAAGGTTCTCTTCATGTGTATTCAAGTTACAAAGTGTCTTTTCATGTCAACCTGAAGTGACTGAACAGATATCCATAGAACACCTCACCCAACTGCACTATAGAATACAGTCTTCTCAAGAATTCTACGTATGTTAGGCCAAGAAACAGGTCTCAAAATTTTCAAAGAGAATGAAATCACATAAAGCATCTTCTCCAATCAAGAGAATGAAAAAAAAAAAATCAATGGCTACAATACATGCTACAATATGGATGAACCTTGAAACTGTTATGCCAAATCAAAGAAGTCAAGTCACAAAAGGATAAACATGTGGTTCCACTTATACGTGGTTACCATGAAAAGTCAAATTGATAGAGACGGAGTAGAATAGTGGGTATCAGGGACTATGCAGAGGGGAAGATGGAACTTTAGTGTGCAGAGAGCTTTTTTTCAGCGGTTTGTGTTTGGGACAGTGAAAAAGTTCTAGAAATGGCCAGTGGTGACAGCTGCATAACTCTGAGTTTACTCAGTGCCACTGAACTGCATACTTAAAAATGCAGAAAATGATGAATTTCTCACGTGTATTTTACCACAATGAAAAAAAAATGGAAAAGCTTTTATCAGGTTCCCCAGAATGCAAAAAGTAATAATTATCTCACATTTATCAAGTGTCAGTCTCTACATACCACCACATACGATTCCCACACAGTGCTGCCAGGTGCTATTAACATGCTTTAATGACTAGGAAACTGAAGCACAAAGTCAGTAAGTCATTTACTTAAGGCCACACAGCTAGGAAATAGTGGAGGAAGAACTCAATACTTTGGCCACCTGATGCAAAGAACTGTCTCACTAGAAAAGACCCTGCTGTTGGGAAAGACTGAAGGCAGGAGGAGAAGGGGACGACAGAGGATGGCATCACTGACTCAGGAGTTTGAGCAAGCTCCGGGATCTGGTGATGGACAGGGAAGCTGGGCGTGCTGCAGTCCAGGGGGTCGCAAAGAGTCAGACACGGCCAAGTGACTGAACTGACTGAAAAACTCAAACCCTGGCAGTCTTTCAGAGACATCAAAGCTTAAAAAAATATATATATATATATCAAACTTCCTAATTATTCATGTAAATATGAAACAGCAAAAATCAAAACACAACCCTTCCCCTCCAGTGTTTTAATGTGTATTTGCATTAATGGCAACATTTAATGATACCATTATACACAAAGCATTTTTATCAATCTTTATTAGTTCATACTGTCATCTGGCAGTAAAGCATATCAAATTTTAAAATATACAGTATCAGTATAAAAAATAAGAAAACAACAAGCTTTTAAAGATCATTATCCCTGACAAACACCAATAAGCAAAGGAAGAAACACCTCAGAGAAGAGAAAAAGCACAGGCATTTAGAAGTATCTTTGTAAATCGTCTTTCACTCACATGGCTTCCAAGTAAGAAAAAAGACAACATCATAAAGCTCAGGTGCTTCTGGGAACCAGGCAGCAGGCCTTTGGACATGGTTCCAGACCTCAGGACACAGTATTACTGCTCCTTTTTATCTGGTGCCAATAAAATCAGAAAGAACTACCAGCTATCAATCATTCTCTCACACTCATAACTTTTTGTAACAGACTGATCCAACAACCTAAGGATGTAATAATAGGACAGTTCATCAATTTTCAAGATAAAGAAAAAAACTATACCAACGTTTAATAAATTTATCATGCTATGCACTAAGACATAAAAAAATAAATATACTCTGCCCTCTGAAAACTGAAGAGATTAATATGGAGTACTCAAAAAAATCACAACTGTAATGCCATGAAAGCACACAGCAGGGACACTTAACTGAGTGAGTGTTTTGAGTCAGAAAAGACCTTTCCCCAGGGACGCGACACTTAGACTGATATTTGGAGAAGAGAAGACAGCTTCCCTGGTGGCTCAGACAGTAAAGAATCTGCCTGCAACGCAGGAGACCTGGGTTCGATCCCTAGCTCAGGAAGATCCCCTGGAGGAGGGAATGGCAACCCAATCCAGTATTCCTACCTGGGGAATTCTATGAACATAGGAGCCTGGCAGGCTATAGCCCATGGGGTTGCAAAAGAGTCGGACACAGCTTAGCAACTAAAACACACAGACACTAATACAGGAAAAACTAGTAAGATTACAGGGTGACACTGCTTCCATCCTAGGATGGGTTATTAGTCTTAGCATATATATTTGGCCTTTAATTCACATGTAGGGATTGTAGATGAGAATTTTGGCCTTTGGTGACAGACTTTAGAACTCCAATCTTCCTTCCTCTTCCATACATTAACATTCATATACAGCTAAGACCCATGGAGGGCTGCAATTTTATTAAAGGTGTCCTGAATAGCTTAGTAAGAAAACTAAAGAGGGTTAGGTATGGAGAGCAACAAAAACACCATTATTCTTTGATGATACAGTTACCAACACAGGGTCCTCAGGAGAACCTAACATTTGAATTAGAGTTCAGCAAGGTTGCTGAATACAAAACCAGCACACAAACAGCAATTTGTTTCCAGTTTCAATTGGTTACTGGTGGTTACTAGTTTGTAATCACCATTTGCAAAATGCCTATTTATAAATATATATCATTCACAATAACAAAAATTCATTTCAAAAATCTAAGAATAAGTCTAATAGAAGACTTTCATGAAAACAATACAACTGTACTGAAAAATATTAGAGTATGTAAGTAGAGATATACATCACAGTCATCCAATAAGATAACAACTATTCCCACTGTAAACCTGTAAATTAAATGACATTCCAATCACAAGCCCAAACAGGGTTTGGGGATTTTTTTGTTTGTTTGTTTTGCCAGATTTTCTTTGAGGTGGAATAAAATTTGACAAACTGATGTAAAATTCACTAAGAAAGAGAAGGTGCCTTATCAGACATCAAGACATCAAAACTGCTGTAATTAACACAGTATCATAGTGATATGAAAGTAGGCAAATCAAATGAGACTGCAATACAGACCAAATTCTAGAAATTATCCCACGAATTTAAAACTTTTAAATAAAGTTAAAAACAATCCGCAACTAGAAAGATATTTTCAATGCATATTACCCAAACATTAATATCCACTTTATCCATTAGTATCCGTTTGATAATTAATTATAAAAAGAACTGCCACAGATCAATATAAAATCAAATTCCTACCAGGAAAAAAAAAAAAAAAAAAACAACTGCAAAGGATACTGAGAAAAGATTCACAGAACAGGAGATTAGAATGCAAAGATGTTCAACTCCACTAAAAATACAGTGATGAAAGTGAAAACTATGAAACTCCATATCTTATCTTTCAGAGAGGCAAAAATTAGGAGCTAGATAAAAATAAAAAGTAAGAGGGGGGAAAACATGCTGGTGGGTACAAAGTAGTACCTCTACTTGGGACTGGAGCTGGTTTTACTCTGTGAGATAATCCAGCAAGTCTGGCCCTGCTGTCTGTACCAGATAAAGTTACATGGAGACCAGGTATCTATGTACAAGTCTATTCCTTACAATACTACTGCCAAAAGGTAGGACCCAGCTACTTCTCAGTATAAAACTGAGTTCCATTAAACATGGACCAGCAAACAGCCGTTAAAAAGAATGAACTAAACCTACCTGGGAAAGTACAGTGCAGAATGTGCACCAAGACCTCAGGGTAACGGGGGCTTCTGAAGGAGGGGGAAAGGATGAGGAGAGGAGAATTTTACAGGAAGAGAAAAAGCAAACAAGGGAGAAAGTTAACGTGCTTGCGGCCAGGCACAAAAGCGTTTGCTATATTACTTCCTGTAAGTTTTTGTATGTTTGAATTATTTCATAATTTATGCAAAATTTTAAGAGATCAGAAAAAGCTTAATTATGAACAGTAATTTCAGAGGATACAATGGAAGGAAATAGGAAAGAAATACATAGAAGGCTTTTGTCAAAGCAAACAAGCATAAAACATTTTTAAGATGGCAATTTAAAAGATATGGCCACCTACTCATGAGAACAGGGATGAGAGGCAAGTTTCAAATCTCTTGAGGAAGATAGAAACTGGGCCTCATGGCCAGACAATTCTGTCTTGCTAGGACAAGTCCACTCCAGTACTCTTGCCTGGAAAATCCCATGGACAGAGGAGCCTGGTGGGCTGCAGTCCATGGGGTCGTCAAGAGTCGGACACGACTGAGCCACTTCACTTTCACTTTTCACTTTCACGCACTGGAGAAGGAAATGGCAGCCCACTCCAGTGTTCTTGCCTGGAGAATCCCAGGGACGGGGGAGCCTGGTGAGCTGCCGTCTATGGGGTGGCACAGAGTCAGACACGACTGAAGCGACTTAGCAACAGCAGTAGCAGGACAAGATAAAGTAAGTCTAATCAGTTTGCTATCTCAGCTCACTTGGCTTGGCATCACTGTGATTCTCAGTAACTCTATGAAGCATTATGAAAGTGACCGTGCTGAACTTTGACTCTAATAGGTATGAGGCATTCTGCTAGATAATGCAAGGGACAGAAAGAGGTATGTTACCAGTTCTCAGGAAACTGATCACTTAGTGTGAGAGCTACGATGCATACAGAAATGCATACAGAAAGAAAGAAACAAAATCTGACACTTAAGGCCTAAACAAGTGCTACTGGAATTCAGAGGAAGAAAAAAATCCATCAGGGTGCTAGGATTTAAAAGAAAGGTTTCACCAGAGCAGTAGAACTCAAACTGAGTTGTGAAGGACAGAAAACAATTTAGAAGGTGCAAAACTTGGCCTTCTAGTTCTAGGTAGGAAAAAATGGTAGACCTTCAGGGAGGAAAAAGTAGAATGCAAGTGCTTGGTAATTTGTGGGTCTTCAATTCAGTTCAGTTCAGTTCATTCACTCAGTTGTGTCCGACTCTTTGCGACCCCATGAATCGCAGCACGCCAGGCCTCCCTGCTCATCACCAACTCCCGGAGTTCACTCAGAGTCATGTCCATCGAGTCAGTGATGCCATCCAGCCATCTCATCCTCTGTCGTCCCCTTCTCCACCTGTCCACAATCCCTCCCAGCATCAGTCTTTTCCAATGAGTCAACTCTTCTCATGAGGTGGCCAAAGTACTGGAGCTTCAGCTTTAGCATCCTTCCTTCCAAAGAACACCCAGGGCTGATCTCCTTTAGAATGGACTGGCTGGATCTCCTTGCAGTCCAAGGGACTCTCAAGAGTCTTCTCCAACACCACAGTTCAAAAGCATCAATTCTTCGGCATTCAGCCTTCTTCATAGTCCAACTCTCACATCCATACACGACCACAGGAAAAACCATAGCCTTGACTAGACGGATCTTTGTTGGCAAACTAATGTCTCTGCTTTTCAATGTGCTATCTAGGTTGGTCATAACCCTCCTTCCAAGGAGTAAGCGTCTTTTAATTTCATGGCTGCAGTCACCATCTGCAGTGATTTTGGAGCCCCCTAAAATAAAGTCTGACACTTTTTCCACTGTTTCCNCACGCCAGGCCTCCCTGCTCATCACCAACTCCCGGAGTTCACTCAGAGTCATGTCCATCGAGTCAGTGATGCCATCCAGCCATCTCATCCTCTGTCGTCCCCTTCTCCACCTGTCCACAATCCCTCCCAGCATCAGTCTTTTCCAATGAGTCAACTCTTCTCATGAGGTGGCCAAAGTACTGGAGCTTCAGCTTTAGCATCCTTCCTTCCAAAGAACACCCAGGGCTGATCTCCTTTAGAATGGACTGGCTGGATCTCCTTGCAGTCCAAGGGACTCTCAAGAGTCTTCTCCAACACCACAGTTCAAAAGCATCAATTCTTCGGCATTCAGCCTTCTTCATAGTCCAACTCTCACATCCATACACGACCACAGGAAAAACCATAGCCTTGACTAGACGGATCTTTGTTGGCAAACTAATGTCTCTGCTTTTCAATGTGCTATCTAGGTTGGTCATAACCCTCCTTCCAAGGAGTAAGCGTCTTTTAATTTCATGGCTGCAGTCACCATCTGCAGTGATTTTGGAGCCCCCTAAAATAAAGTCTGACACTTTTTCCACTGTTTCCCCATCTATTTCCCATGAAGTGATGGGACCGGATGCCATGATCTTTGTTTTCTGAATGTTGAACTTTAAGCCAACTTTTTCACTCTCCTCTTTCACTTTTATCAAGAGGCTTTTTAGTTTTGGATCTTAGAAAAACAAACTACTTCGACAATAAACTCTTTACAATCAGTCAATCAATCAGTTTTTACCTACAAACAACAGAATCTATTTCCAGTAGTCTCATCAGAAAAGGAATTTATTAAACACTTTAGGTGACACACAGAATTCTCTTTTGCAAAGAGCCAAAGAATCAACTTGGGGGTATACAGACAGAAAAATACCTGAGTCTCCTCAGCAGTTTATTTCCAGTCTTTGAACCCTTGGTGCCATGAGGGTGAAGCCTCAGACATAAGACTCGCCAGAGAGTTTGCCACACTTCCTGTAAAAGCCCACCATCTCAGTCCCCAACATCCACATCCAAGAAGCAGCCCAAGCAAGAACAGCTGCCCTGCAGTTCTCCCTTCTGAATTCACGTCTTCCAAAGACGCATCTCATCAGCAGAATCTAGGTCATATGCTCATGTCCTAGATGCAAGGGATGTTAGGAAACTGAGTCCTGCCTTCTACAATACTCCAATCAGACTGATTTCTCCAACAGTGAGGGGTTATTTGAAATAAGACCAAATACAGAACAAGTCTTGGCTATCGAACAACATACATATTTATTCCAAACTTCAAGCACCAAACAAGATTATCAAGCCCGACAGATTATAACCAAGCCTCGTATGAACAAAACTCTCTCTGTTCCTCAAAGGGAGACGAGACCCAGTCTCAGCAGTTGTTGTGCACAGCTCCAGAATCAGAGGCTACAGACTATGTCACCCTCCCTTCCGACTTCTTTCAACTTATAGACTAAACGGCAAAGGGGGTGGGAGTGGAAAAATAAGTGAAAATATTTTTAAATACATAAACACACAAAGAAGGAACACTTAACACGTTCTACAGACATGACCTGGTCTGTAGAACTGTGTGAAGAACTACAACTCACTCTCAGACCTCTATTTGTGAAACCTAAAATTTTTGGTTATACAGATCTAGTAGAGCCCTTAACAGTCTGCCCATCTGTTTTTGATCTAGAGATTCCATGATCATTTAGCCACAGCTAAAAAGAAGTATTAACATCATTGCATCTCTGATCATCAGGCCAGTCCGGCTACCTCAGGAAAATGACTCCTACTTTGCCTATGAAAGTAAGAGGCATCCTAGACTCCCATCATCTGAAATCAGAAAGACAATTTCAATGAATTAAATGTAGGTAGGTCTCCCAACCACAGACAACAGCAATTACACTGCTTTTCACAGATGTCGGCACTGTTCTGAAAGTAAGCTTTACCTTTCGGGTGAGTAAAACGTCCTCTGGATCTCTTAGTGGACAACGGTGGACAGAGAATAAAGAGGTGAATAGGCACAAAGAAAAATGCACTCCATCAGTCCCGTGACCCTCGATATCCTGCCTTCTTCCTCTACATATTACCATGAGTTCACAGGCTTTCAATTTCACTAACTATAGGCCAATGCTGAGACTAATCAAGAGGCAAACAATTATCGATACCTCTTCTTGGCTGCTTGACCTGGAATACTGAATCCAGAATCTCTGGTGATTGCACCATGCCAATACACTCTGCCAAATGTAAAAGTATGTTTCTCTCTCATCATTTATACATAGAACCAACATCTATCTATAGAACCAACATCTATACATATTCTAGTTTTTGCTATGCTGGCAAAAAAGAAAATTACATTGACACATAATCCCTTTCTTCTCATTTTGACTACCCGAAAGTACAGCATGCTACACTCTGACTCCAGTTACTGATCCGGAAACAATGAAAATTACGGGAAGGAGTATGAGGACACTGACGTCCTTTCGAATAGTAACTGTTATAACCAAGATTGTACAGGTCTTCAAAGAAAACGGGGACAGACTTCTGCCAGCAAGAGAGACTTCATCATGTTTGGAGACTTGACTTGCGTTTATAATTTTCTATATAAAGAAAAGGATAAGGCATATTTCAGAAAAAAGAGGGGCATATGTTATACACTGCTGTTCTATCTCCTGAGCTTTTCTTAAAATTAGATAAAAATAAGATTTTCCTATTTTCCATTGCTGTGTATTTAGTATTTATCACTATAGTTTGTACACACTAAGACAAGGCAGCATCAGTTCAGTTCAGTTGCTTAGTCGTGTCCGACTCTCTGTGACCCCATGAATCGCAGCACGCCCTGTCCATCACCAACTCCCGGAGTTCACTCAGACTCACTCCCATCGAGTCAGTGATGCCATCCAGCCATCTCATCCTCTGCTGCTGCTGCTACTAAGTCGCTTCAGTCGTGTCCGACTCTGTGCGACCCCATAGACAGCAGGCCACCAGGCTCCCCTATCCCTGGGATTCTCCTGGCATGGAGTGGGTTGCCATTTTCTTCTCCAATGGATGAAAGTGAAAAGTGAAAGTGAAGTCGCTCAGTCGTGTCCGACTCCTAGCAACCCCGTGGACTGCAGCCCACCAGGCTCCTCTGTCCATGGGATTTTCCAGGCAAGAGTACTGGAGTGGGGTGCCACTGAGCAATTAAATTTGTGCCTCTAGAGGGCAGCATTTCTCATAGGATTGACAGGTTAAACAAAAAAGGAGTTCCACTGTCCAAGTTCAAGAAATACAGGGTAAACAAGTTTTTGCAAGTTTCTTTCCTGTAAGATGTCTCAGAGTCTTTCACATATCACCGTGCATTGTGAATCTTCAACACACCATTATTACGGTGTACAGTATTTCTTCAACCTTAATCACAGAAACCATTCTGCAAGAACCCTCTCTAGTGACTACTTCCACAGAACACATTTGGACAAATTCTCATAAGACAAGCCTTACTTCCTTTTTAATTCAGAGACTTGCTCCTCTGGTCTTTAAAACAAGCCTTAAGACATCCCTTTGTATTCACAGATCACAACCAAGAAAGGAATAAACACTGGCATTTATTTTGCGAAAATGAGAAACATGGCTAACTTACTACTTGGCTTGTTCAAAGAGTAACAGCTAAAAAAAGAAGGAAAAAGCTAGATATGTCCTCTCCTAGCTTTAAAAACCAGAAAAGAGTCGAGGTGTACTTACAAAGGAGTTGAGGTATACTTAATAAAATATTTTCATATTTACCCAACTCAGAATATTTACTAACAATTCATTATCTTTCCATAGTCCATGTCAACTGAAATTAAATTTCATAATATAAAGATATGCTGTAAACCTGATGAGACCTTTACATATGTCTATAGATGAAATGCTCTTAATTTTTTGTGAGGGAGCAGTTAAAATAGTTTCCCCTTTTTTTGCTGTTGCTGTTTGGTCTTTTCACCTAAGTGATGGAATTGTTTTTAGGATATAGACAGGCTCTCATTCTCCAAGTACTCTTGCAGAATACTTGAAGAATGTTGCAGAATACTCTTGAATAAGAAAAGGGGGAAGGAGAGGGAATGATTTCATATATAATACATGTACCCAAGTGTCTGGTTACTAAGTATCCTTTAATCCATAAACAATGTTTGGAGTGTTTTTCTTTTTAAGAAAATGCAAATACAGGCATACCTCAGAGATACAGCAGGCTGAGATCCAACCCACCACAATAAAGTGAATATCACAATAAAGCAAGTCACACAACTTGACTGGTTTCCCAGTTCATATAAGAAAAGACTGGCTACAAACTGGAAAGGAGTGTGTCAAGGCTGTATACTGGCACCCTGCTTATTTAACTTATAGGCAGATTACATCATGCAAAATGCCAGGCTGGATGAATCACAAGCTGGAATCAAGATTGCGGGGAGAACTATCAGTAACCTCAGATATGCAGATGATACTACTATAATGGCAGAAAGTGAAGAGGAACTAAACAGCCTCTTGAGGAGGGTGAAAGAGGAGAGTGAAAAAGCTGGCTTAAAATTCAACATTCAAAAAACTAAGATCACGGCATCCAGTCCCATAACTTCATGGCAAATAGGTGGGGAAAAAATGGAAACAGTGGCAGATTTTATTTTCTTGAGCTCCAAAATCACTGAGCATGGTGAATGCAGCCATGAAATTAAGAGATGCTTACTCCTTGGGAGAAAAGCTATAACAAACCTAGACAGAGTATTAAAAAGCAGAGACATCACTTTGTCGACAAAGGTCCAGACAGTCAAAGCTATGGTTTTTCCAGTAGTCATGTATGGATGTGAGAGTTGGACCATAAAGAAGTCTGAGCACCAAAGAACTGATGCTTTTGGACTGTGGTGCTGTAAGACTCTTGAGAGTCCCTTGGACTGCAAGGAGATCCAACCAGTCCATCCTAAAGGAAATACTGAATATTTTTAATATTAATATTTCTTGAATATTCATTGGAAGGACTGACTTTGAAGCTACAATACTTAGGCCACATGATGCGAAGAGCTGACTCATTTGAAAAGACCCTGAAGCTGGGAAAGATTGAAGGCAGAAGGAGAAGGGGGCAACAGAGGATGAGATGACTGGATGGTATCAACAACTTAATAAACATGAGTTTGAGCAAACTCCAGGAAATGGTGAAGGGCAAGGAAGCCTGCTGTGCTGTAGTCTTTTGGGTCGCAAAGAGTCAGAGACATGACTTGGCAACTGAACAGCAACATAAAGTTATATTTACAGTACAGTCTATTAAGAGTGCAATAGTATTATGTCTAAAAAACAATGTGCACACCTTAATTTAAATATACTTTGTTAATAAAAAAATGCAAACCATATCTGGGCCTACAGTGAGTTGTAACCTTTTTGCTGGAGGAGGGGCTTGCCTCCCTGTTAGTAGCTGTTGACTAATTATGATGGTGGTTGCTGAAGGCTCAAGTGTCTGTGGTAATTTCTAAAAATAAAACAATGAGGTTTGCTGCATTAACTGACTCCTCTTACAAATGATTTCTCTGTAGCACACAATGCTGTCTGATAGTATTTTACCCACAGTAGAACTTCTTTCAAAATTGGAGCCAGTCCTCTCAAACCTTGCCGTTGTTTTATCAACTAAGTTTATGTAATATTCTAAATCCTTTGTTATTTCAACAGTCTTCATCAGGAGTATATTCCATCTCAAGAAACCACTATCTTTACTCATCCGTAAGAAGAAACTTCGTGCGTGCATACTCAGTCATGACCGACTCTTTGCAACCCAACAGACTGCAGCCTGCCAGGCTCCTCTGCCCAAGGGATTATTCCAGCAAGAACAGTAGAGTGGGTAGCCATTTCCTCCTCCAGGGGATCTTCCATACCCAAGAATTAAACTTGTGTCTCCTAAATCTCCTGCGCTGCAGGCAGATTCTTTACCACTGAGACATCAGGGAAACCACAGAAGTTACAACCCACACAGAAATACAAAGGACTATGGTGGTGGTGGTGGGAAGTCGCTTCAGTCGTATCCAACTCTTTGTGACCCCAGGGACTGCAGCCCGCCAGGCTCCTCTGTCCGTGGGATTCTCCAGGCAAGAATACTGACATGGGATGCCATGCCCTCCTCTAGGGGATCTTCCTGACTCAGGGATGGACCCTGAGTCTCTCATGCCTCCTGCGTTGCCAGGGGGGTTCTTTACCACCAGCACCATCTGACTGCAATTCACATCTTCAGGCTCCACTTTGAATTCTAGCTATCTTGCTATTTCTACCACATCTGTTCCTTCCTTCACTAAAGGCTTAAACTCCAAGTCACTCATGAGGGCTGGAATCAACTTCTTCCAAAATCCTGCCAATGTTGATATTGTAATCTCTTCCCATAATCCCAGTGTTCTTAATGGCATCTAGAATGGTGGATCCTTTCCAGAAGGCTTTTTATATACTTTGCCCAGTTCCATCAGAGGTATCACTA
>SJYA01002313.1:8409-39491 GCA_006410615.1 Neotragus moschatus
CCCCCCCCCCCGGGGCCCCCCCCCCCCGCCCCCCCCCCCCCCCCCCCGGCTCAGAGCTCTGCTCCCGGAACCTGGGTGCTGTTGTCTGTCCCACGTGAACAGCCCTGGGGTCACTGGGACTTTGGCCAGGCCTGTGGACCACTCTCTGCAGGCCTGCCCCCATTCCTGGAAAAGCATCTCAGTGTGAATACTGGGCTGGTGGGAATCTTTGCTATTTCTCTGTATTCCTGTATCCTCAGCAGAAGGGAAGGTCCTAAGAAACAGGTGAATAGGAACGAGAGAGCCTGTTGCTTTGGGAAGGTATAAAATGACATCCCTAAGGCTCAGTTTCCTTATCTGTGAAATGGGAACAATGACAGTGATTTCTCCACCTGCTTTCCCAACAGCAGCAGCAGTGGGTCTAGACTGAGCACACGGGGTCCCGAGGGTCGATGGGTGAAGAGGCTGAGGGTGGGGCTGGGCGAGGGTGCTGCCGTCAAGGTTAGACATAGCAGGAGGCGATAGTCGAATAAAAAAATATAAAAGAGGGTTTGTCCCCATGCTGGATAGATATGAATGCAGAAAAAGCTCTTCAGATCAGCGTGTGTGCTCTTACTTTTTAGTTGTGAATTCTAATAACCACATCGTTCTCGGTCTGAAATCCAGGTTCCTCTTTTTGGTGTAAACTCTCCTCTTGGAGGATGTGAAGTGTGGCTTTCTCTCCCGTCTCCTCCTCCTGAACTTGAACTGTAACCCCCTGGGTAGGATTCCAATAAGGAGCCTGTCCTTTTAGCTTAGGAGTTTATCTTATGGCTGGCAGGTGATTGTGTTAAGATGAAATAAACCCCTCGGATAGTAAATAATGTGATTGTTTAAGATTAGTCTTCAAAAGCAGGCAACCACACTCTTGTAAAAATTTAACCTTCTAGCCAGGAAGTCCCATTAACTTTGGTTAACAATCTTGCTGCCTCTTATAAACTTAGAAGCAGGCCCAGAGATCAGGAATTTAATCTGAAACCTGATTCTTTTCCGTTCATAATGAATCACATACATTTGGAAAGAAAGAGCATTCCTATTTAGCTAGTCTCCCTCCTCCAAAAAACAAATGGAGGAGATGGGAGAATTTTAAGGTTATCTTTCCTCCAGGTCTTCTGGCTGGATATTTATTTCCAAAGAAATGGCTTCTGTGTTTAATAATACCCACACCCTAAAAAGGGGCTTCCCTGATGGCCCAGACGGTAAAGAATCTGCCTGCAATACAGAGGACACGGGTTCGATCCTGGGGTTGGGAAGACCCCCTGGAGGAGGGCATGGCAACCCACTCTGGTATTCTCTCCTGGAGAATCCTGTGGACAGAGGAGCCTGGCGGGCTACAGTCCATGGGTCGCAGAGAACTGGACACGTCTGAGTGACTGACACTACTCCTACCTTCTATAAGAGGTTCTGATTTCCAGCCTGATAAGCCCTCCCCAGTTATTACAGTAGTTCTCCCGTATCTGCAGGGAATGCTTTCCAAGACCGGGGTGGATGCCTGGAACCATGAACAGTACCAAACTCTATATATACAGATGGTCCCATGATGTTTTTGACTTAAGGTTTTTCAACCTTACGATGGTGTGGCAGCAATAGACATTCAGTAGAAGCCATGCTTGGGCTTTTGAGGTCTGCTCTCTCCACGCTGGCCGTCTGCGGCACAGTCCCGTCTTCCGACACTGGGCAGTGGGCGTGCAGCCGCTCCCGGCAGCCAAGCCATCTCGAGAGGAAGAAGCCGACGCACTGCAGACATTGTTTTCCAGTTCCAGTGCAGCGTTCCGTCAGTCACAGGAGGTGTTCAGCGCTTTATTATAAAATAGTCTTTGTGTTAGATGACTTGGCTCAACTGTAGCCTCACACAAAGGTTCTGAACACTTTTAAAGTAGGCTGCACTAAGCTGTGATGTCAGCCATTTAGGTGTGTGAAGTGCACTTTCAGTATTTTCAACTCATGATGGGTTTCTCGGGACATAAGCTGTGGAAGATCTGTGCTGTGTTTCTCCCTGTACATACAGAACTGTGATAAATGTTAACATCAGTTAGGCACAGTAGGAGCTTAACAACAATCCGGAATAGTAAGATAGAACGGTTATGATGTTGCTGAACAAAGTTTATCTGAAAAAGACAGAAAATTTTATGTGCACCAAGTTGAGGACTATCATCCGGGAACAGCCTCTCAGAAAGCTCTGAGAACTGCTCCTCTCATTAGGCAGAAAAGCACAGTTGTATCAGTTTCTGAGACCGAGGGCTGTACATTCTACACAATCCAGATCTACCCAATCAAAGCAAACAGTGGGTGATGGGTCATGGTGGCCCCTTACAAGATTAAGAAGGAAGGTTATCTCCTAGGGAGTTATCTCGCTGATGCCAAGAGAATGCTGCTTTTTATGGGTGAGCAGGTATTTCTGCCGATGGGGACTTTTGGTCGATGCGTAAGACAGATACACAATACATATAGAGGAGGAAGAGGAGGCCAAAGAACAAAGAAAAAATTTGTTTACGTTTTCCTTGATTTGCCTTAGAACATGAATTTTTATTTCACGAATAACAATGCACTGTAATAAAAGTTATGTGAATGTGGTGTCTCTCAAAATATCTGGCACACATTTAACGCCTTTTCCAGCATAACAAAGCACTTATGCCCTGTGGCTGTGACTTCTGCAATTTAAGGTGCAGCAGCAAAGCTAGGAGGAATTTCTTTTTCCTTCTTCACAATTTCATGGGCGGAAGACTCTTTCTGACCATAGGTCTTAGCAACCTTAGCAAATGAGTTTTTTTCTTTTCCTTATTAAGAACTTGCACCTTTTCACTTAAAGGAAGCTCTTTACAGCCTCTCTCTGGCATATCTGAGTTGCCAGTGTAACCACGCTGGTGCTTTCATTACCAAGTAAAAGAAGCAAGCATTGTGAACGCAAGCGCTGTTGTACCATGCTAGTAACCCCATAACCCATAGCTACTGAGTGACTAATGGGCAGGACACGCTGGATAGGGGGTTGACTCACGTCCCTGTGGATGGAGCGGGATGGTGCGAGGATTCCAGGGATGCTCACATGCCAAAAAGAAAGCATCTTAGACTTGGTAAAATACAGCCTAGAAGTTTTCCTTTATAAATTCCCTTTTAAATTCTGGAAAAAGTGTAGGACACTTTCTTACCTCCTTCTTTAAAAGGGCTACTGGATCTATATAGTCTCTTTGAAAGAAAATTTAAAATTTTTGTTTAGAAAAATACTAAGAATTTTATAACATTTCTGAAAATAATAGTGTTGGTCTTTTAACATCCCTAAATCAGGGTTGGAGCTCTTTGGAGCTCTTTGGAGTTCAAAGCTCATATGATTCTTGCTATGCTAAGACAGCTATTTCCAAATTGGGGCTTTTAAATGTGGGCTGTGTTGTTCTAAGAGGAAATTGTAAAATTTAGAAAATGTTGATATAGTTTATTTAAGATTGGGGAGCCTGGTGGGCTGCTGTCTGTGGGGTCTCACAGACTCGGACACAACTGAAGTGACTTAGCAATATTAAAACAGATCTATATGGGACTTCCTGGCTGTCCAGTGGTTAGCTCAGTGCTTGCACTGCTTTGGGCCCAGAATTCAATACCTGGTCAAGAAACTAAGGTCCCCAAGCCCTGCAGCTTGGCCAAAACACACACACACACATATATATGTGTGTGTATATATATATATATATATATGATATTATATATCATGATTGTTATATATATAAATATATATATATATGATTGTTACCATTAAGGAAATATTGCAGAAAGCTTGGAGAGATAATATTTTGAAGCTACATTAGGTATCAGTCTGCAGAATTACATACTGGGAATTATTCTCTTAATACCTTAAAATTATTCTCATATTAATACACTGTTGTATTTTGATAGGTCTTAATTCTCTTCTCCAACTCTTTTTTAGGAAATCGTTTTATTAATTTAGGCTGTGCTGGGTTTTCGCTGCTGTGTGGGCTCTTCTGTGGTTGCAGCGCGGGGCTCCCCTCTAGTTGGGGCATGCAGGCTGCTCTTTGCAGTGGCCTCTCTTGCTGCGGAGCATGGGCTCCAGGGCACTGGGGCTTCAGCAGCTGCCCCACGCGGGGCTCCCCTCTAGTTGGGGCGTGCAGGCCTCTCATCGTGGTGGCCCCTCTTGCTGCGGAGCACGGGCTCTAGGGCGCGGAGGCTTCAGCAGCTGCAGCGCGTGGGGCTCGGTAGTTGTGGCTTCTGGGCTCCAGAGCACAGGCTCAGCAGTCCCCAGCTCTTCTCCTTCGCACTTTAACAATCTTATGTGTCTTGTGTTTTCTTCCAGGTTACTCTCTTGGATGCAAAACGGAGCATGAACATTGGGATATTTCTTAAGCAGTTTAAGAAGTAAGAGTTTTGCACACATTCGAAACTTTAGTCACACCTCTGCTGTCAGCATCAGACTCTGTGGGTGTGAGCTGAAACACAGCTTCTAATGAGGGAAAGGCATCCCTCATCCCTTCAGATTGTGTTAGGCACATGTCTTGAAGAGTCCCCAAGTGTGTGTCCCTTTCTGCCGTTTTCCTCCATAAAAGCATAATCTAGTCGCTTGGAGTTCAGGGAGAATTGCCTTGGAGCATTTCTTCAAGCCTGACATGTCAGGGAATTTATAAATTCGCCTGAGGTGTTGCCACGTTAGTGGAGGATGGACAAGTGAGTCAAAGAGTGGTTAAATTCAGCTGTGCTAACGTGGAAAGGCGGAGAAGGCAATGGCACCCCACTCCAGTACTCTTGTCTGGAAAACCCCATGGATGGAGGAGCCTGGTAGGCCACAGTCCATGGGGTCGCTAAGAGTCAGACATGACTGAGCGACTTCACTTTCACTTTTCACTTGCATGCATTGGAGAAGGAAGTGGCAACCCACTCCAGTGTTCTTGCCTGGAGAATCCCAGGGACGGAGGACCCTGGTGGGCTGCCGTCTATGGGGGGTTGCACAGAGTCAGACACGACTGAAGCGACTTAGCAGCAACGTGGAAAGGAGAGGACTCTGGCTCCAGGAGGTTGACCGAACTGCTTTTCTTCTCCCAAAGAAGATGCTACTGTTAGCCACTCTGGGATGCCCGAGGGTGGTTTCCCGTGGAAGAGGCCTCTGGCGTGTCAGGACCCCCTGCGTCCCCTGGCAGGGGGCCGTTACAGTCACTGACACAAGGTCACCTGTCAGACAGGGAGGGAGGCAGGGTGGGAAGGAGGGTGGAGGTGATCTGTTTTCATTTCCACTGGCTTGTCTTTCTGAGGCACTCCAGCAAATGTGAAATGGAATCTGATTGTTGTCTTTTTAAGGTCTCCTCCGTCCATCGTGGAAGATATCCATCAAGGAAAGAGTGAACACTATGGATCAGAGACATTGCGAGAATTTCTTAAGCTTTTGCCAGAGTCAGAGGAGGTAAGGAATTTGGGGCATGAGTTTTTGATGCTAAGAGCGATAATAAAAGCTTCATCTTTTTTTAGGAGTGTCAGAACTCACATGGAATGGGCACTCTTTTACCCAGAGCCCGAGTTTTCTCTTGTAACAGTAAAAAGTTACCCAGTAGAAAGAGTACAAGTTATGGAGTTAAAGAACCTAGGTTTAAATTGACATTCCTTCCCTTAATTGAGAAAGTGGGCAAGTTTCTTAAGTCCTGTGAACTTTAGTTTCCTCACCTGTAAAATAAGGATAATGAGGCTTACCTCATTGAATTGTTGAGACGATTAAGCCCTCATTATGCGTCTAACATGGTACTTGACACAGGGGAGCTCAATACATGTTAGTTCCCTTTTCTGTCAGCTAAGGTGATCTTTGCCCCGGGTGTACCTGGGGTTGTTTGATAATGCATTTTTTTTTTTTTAAAAAAAGGAAAGACTGACCACTTTTGAATAAAAATGCTTTAAAAACTAAAGTAGGTCAATTGTTAATAGATGTTGTATATATTAATTGACTGAAGATGGAGACGGCTATGGTGATAATATAGTACCACAGTATAAATAAAGTTACTGATTTTGCAGGGACTGAGTTAACTGACTC
Source organism: Neotragus moschatus (assembly GCA_006410615.1). Lineage (NCBI taxonomy): Eukaryota > Metazoa > Chordata > Mammalia > Artiodactyla > Bovidae > Neotragus > Neotragus moschatus. The sequence goes on from SJYA01002313.1 coordinate 14,441, forward strand.
TTTGCATGATTAGGAGCTTGATAGGATTAAAAAAAGAGACAGTTTTGTAAAACCTTCCAAAAGTGTGATACTATTTCTGAATAAGTGACCCTTGAAAAAAAGTCATTAAAAGGCTGACTAAATATGTGTTATCTGAACAATACAAAGTCTTATAAAGTAAAAAGTGTAAGCTATGCTCTTACATACGCTGCTCGTTCCTCCCTCCCCAATCTCTCTCCTTTTCCCAGACATAATTTACGGAACTTGATTTCAGCACCATCAATCACCAAAAACAATGTATTGATGCTTTTTTCTTTTCGTTTCCGTGCTGACTTCACAGTGGGCGACTGGGTCTTCAGGTATTCTGAGCTTGTCTCTTCCCCTCAGATTTCCATTTGCAGATTAATTGGCATTTTCCAAAGCCAGGATGAGTTAACGGCATTTGTTACTGTTAGGAAAGGGTCCTACAGAGTTGAGGGTAAAGTACATTAGATCACAGTTCACCCTGGATCCTACCTACTGAACACTCCTTAATCTTTTTTGTGAAGAAAGGCATTCCAAAATCTTTTTTTTGTAATTGAGCTATACTGATTTACAGTGTTGTGTTTCAGGTGTACTCAAGATCTTTTATTAGGATGGATAGTTTTAATGAATTGAGTTGTTAAGGAGATTTGGTTGCTCTAGAAATCTTTATTCCTGCTTGGGCATTTCCCATGTCTGCTCCTGAGCACTGCTCTGGTACCTTCCTAACAGAGCTCTGAATTTCCAACTCGGTGGGAGTTAAGCACGAGGGGAGGCTGCCAGCTTTATGCCACTGACGAGGGAGGAGGTTCGATATGGTTTCCTTATTATCTTCCTTCCTAATTTAAAAATCAGAAGCAATTGAAAATTACGTTTGAATGCAAAATCTTTGAATGCAAAATCTTTGAATGCAAAGGCTGTGGAAGACTTAGGGATCTTCCAAGGAAGCAACTTAGCTGTCCAACCTCTCGTTTTCAAGAATCCTGTTTTTTTGTGTGTGGGAATAATTCAAAGGGAAGAGGCGGTTAAGGACGAGGTGACCAAAACCCACCCCAGCGCTGCCCTGAGGATCCACAGGCCTTCTCACCCGCAGATGATCGGCTGACCCCAGAGACGAGACAGGATCCCGCTGAGGCCCTGGGGTCCTGCAGGGTCTTCCCAGCCCCGGGACCCGCCGTCCCCTTCCCCTGCAGGGTCCCCCTCGGTCTGTATATTTGACAAGTTCGGTCACATTCTGCTCGTTTATGTTCCTGCCTCCTGGCCTTCGACGGGGCACACCCTTCTCCGGGAGCTGAGCTTCCTGCAGCAGGAACGCCCTGACAGTCCCCAAGGCTGCCTGGCAGCCCTCTTTCAGCCCCTCCCTGGGGGCTGTGTGCCTCCCTGGGCAGGAGCCACCTCCTGACCGCTGCCCTGCAGGGACAGGCTGGCTTTGCGGTGAGTGCTGGGCGGCTCTGGCCGCCCCAGACCCCCACGTGACGGGGGCGACCCTAGAGCCCTGGTGAGGGGCAGAGGCTGGAGAAGAGGCCAAGGAGGAGGCAGGGCCCAGTGAAAGAGGCTGAGAAATGCGGCGGAAACACGCTAATGCATCAGCGGGTGCACAACTGCACCCTGCTCAGCCCGAGGGGTACATCCCGTGCTTGTTTTCAGCACAGGGAGGGGCCGTGCACTGACTGCGTGCCCCGAGTTCCTGGCACAAGCCAGGGCCACAGGGAGCGAGTGCTCAGCCCAGCTCTGGCACACAGAAAGTCGGTAAATCATCCCCGTGGGGGCGGAGTGTGTTTTTTTCATTTGATCCGCACGGTGACATTGTAAAGCTCTTCCTCAGGTAACAGACAAGACCATGGAACTAACGGGCTCCGGAGGGCGGGGGGCTTGGCCTGACTCATCTGACTCCTGGGCCACCCTCGCCACCTCCCTCTGAGGAAGGAAGGACAAGGGTTCCCCACCCCCTGCCTGCTCCAGGCCAGCCCCCAGGCCTGCATCACCTCCGCTGTCACAGGGAACCGAGGCACCAGTGTGTCAGCACGGTGACACTGTCAGCAGCGAGCTGGTGAACGGGAGCAGCCCGGCCGCCAGCTCACCCAGGTTCATTTGTTTCCTGGTGTTTTCTGCCCTTCACCACAAAGCTTTTTATCTGGCACGTTTTGTTCATTTTGCCTCTAACAGATGTTTAAAACTTGTAGAGGGAGATGGTGGTGGTTTAATTGCTAAGTCGTGTCCAATTCCTGGCGACCCTGCCAGATTCCTCTGTCCATGGCATCTCCCAGGCAAGACTGGAGTGGGTTGCCATTCCCTTCTCCAGGGGATCTCCCTGACCCCGGGGTCCAACCTGGGTCTCCTGCACTGCAGGTGGATTTTTTACCGACTGGGCTCCCAGGGAAGAGGGAGATGGTAGACCCAGAAATGAAAGCGTGTTCCCTGCCTGGGCCCCGAGAGGGGGCTTGTCGAGGAGCCATGGGTCGTGGCGGAGCCGTGCCCTCTGTGGGTGCCGGTGCCCCTCCACCAGCTCAGCATCAGGGACTTGGGGCTGGAGGTGGCGCTGCTGTCTGTATCAGCAAGCTGACTTGCCCCTCCTGGTGTTTCTATCACCTCATTCTTACCTTGTTTGTTCACTCTGCTCCTGGGAGAGGAGGAAGCCCTGGGGTCTTCTGTTGGTGGGTCTGCTGTTTGGTGGGAAACCCTGCTGTTTCACGGCCATGTGAGTGGACTTAGCCGGATGAAGGAGGCCCGCTCTGTGGAATGCATGAGTCTTAAGGAGCAGGCTGTTTGTTGTTAGGGCAGAAACCGGGCACAGCCGGGTCATAATGAGAGTCCCTCGGCTCAGCCAAGAAAATGATGCCTAACAACGTTTGATAAATGCTTTTTGATGGTGATGAGAATACACAATAATTACAGGGTTTGTCCACCTCTCTTTTTTACCTCCCTCACTGTGAAGGCACAGTAATCCCTCTTAATGAACATAAATCTCATTTTGAAATGGAATTAAGAACTGTATACATGGCATTTAAACCAAATACTATCTTTAGTATCACTATTTTCTTAAACTCCGTAAACATTTTTCACTCATTATATAAGAGAAGGCAATTAATCATTGTTCATTTACAGTTCAGCACGTGTTTAACAGAAATATCTACCAAGTGTGCTTAGCATGACCTGTTCTTGTGCTCCAGACAGGAAGCCGTGCTGCGATTCTCAAAAGTTTTGCCCAGGCTACATATGTGGTCTTATGAAAGACACAGACAACACCGCTCTGCCCCTGCCCATATATGGTTAATCGTTAGACTCTAGTTCAAGAGGGATCAGAATTCATCCTGTGGCTTTTTCATTTCAGAAACTCGGCACTAGTTTGGGTTTAAGTAATGCAGAAGTTCTGTCTCTCCTTAAACTTAGTAAGGCTGAAAACGGAAAATTCACTTTGAGGCCCTAAAGGTAGGGGAAATAATGCAATTCTATAAATGGCTGTTTTTTGCCCATCAGGAAGAAAATGTAGTCTCAAGGCCCAGACTAAATACTGGGGAGGCTGGGGTGTGTATCTGCACTGTTGTTACATTTTGTATTTCAGAAAAAAATTGATGCAGATGTTTCAGTTTGGGAATCTTCGCAAATACTCCCTCCTCCCTGTTTTTGAACGATTAATTCCTATTTTTCAAGAGGTTTGAAAATTGGGTAATTATTATGGGCACCTAACATAATCCAGGGGATAGGAAAGAGAAAGCTTTATAAAGTGTTAAGTGCTTACTGGGGGAACAGTTAGCTACAAGGATAGACTATCAGCTTTACAGTCTTTTCGTTTGTTTGCTTTTAATTAGAGTTGATTGGTGTGTTTCAGACGTACAGCAAAGTGATTCAGTTTTACATATACACACATCTATTCTTTTTCAGACTCATTTCCCATATAGGTTATTATAAAACTCTAGCAGTCTTACGGTGCTACTGACCGTAAAGTGTTTTTGTTGGGAAACTCCAGTCCAGTGGATAGGAATGTTGAGGGTTGGTCCTGTTTTCTGTGTGGGGAAGGCACAGTTTGAGAACTTTCTGTGCCTGCATCCCTACTTGCTAGCTGTTATATTCCTGTGTCAGGACGCTTTTATTTTTTTTCCTTTACCACAGTTGAAGGAGTATTTGTGTATTTAATAACTTCTAGTTTAGTTTAACTCTTTACAGGACTAGTACATGTTCACTGTGGACATTTTAGGAAATAAGAATGAACAGCAGATGCAAGTAATACTAACTGTGATTCCCTCACCTCGAGTCGATGCTTGGTTCATCTTGTTGTGTTTGTAGTATGTGCCTGGAGGGCCAGGGCATAGGTGCTCCTTGTCTTAATTTATAGAAGCGGGATTCTACTGAGCCTTACCTGACTCTTTTTCAGAGGGGAAGATCTTGACATCTTTCGATTGTTGAAGGCATTTTCCTCTCTAGCTTCCTGCTGGAAAGCCAGTGCGTACTCATCTCCACAACCAGTGGTCCCTTCCTATAAAGCTGCTAAATGTGGAGGGGAGCTTGATCTCAGAAGGAAGATCTGTGTTAGCCCCGCGCCCCCCATCTAAGTATCTTATATCCGAAATACTCAAAATAAGACATTTCATTTGTCACTTAGGCTCTGCTAGAGGGACTGTATACATCGAGTCTCTCCTTTCATTTTCCAGACAGGGGGACAGGGGTCTCCCCTCCAGCTTATGACTTACCATTTTCATTCTGGGCCTGACCCTCTTTCTGGCTCCCTTAGTAACCCCCCGAGGACTCACTCCAGTGGCTCCCGCTCTCCGGTTTGTGTGGGGCTATCTATACCCACATGAGTGATGCAGCTGTCCTCTCCCTAACTTGCTTGTTTGGGTTTCTTTGAAAGAACAAACTCGTCGATGACTTTCTTTTGTCTTTGCTTAGGTGTACATGTGTCTTAATTTGAACTTAGCTCTGAAATCCTTATTTTCTGGAAGGAATTCTAAGGTGGAATTTAAAATAATGCTGTACTTCAATTACTGGTCCTTTTTCCTTGACGCCCCCACCTTTTCCATTTGTCTTTCAGATAAAGAGGCTAAAGGCGTTCCGTGGAGATGTGGCCAAGCTGTCCCTGGCCGACTCCTTTCTGCACTGCTTAATCCAGGTGCCAAAGTAAGGACCACGCATCTCTGCTTTTGGCAGCTCACAGTTCTCAGGTCAACAAGCATCACATGCTAGAGCTCTGCTTCTTGTTTTTCAGCTATTCCCTGCGGATTGAAGCCATGGTGCTCAAGAAGGAATTTTTGCCTTCTTGTTCTTCTCTATGCACAGATATGACGATTCTAAGGAACGCTACAAAAGGTGAGTAAATGCATGATGCTTTGTGTAATTTGTTTTTATTAATTTTGATAGCAGCCTATTTTTTAAAAAACTGTTCAAAAAAAAAAAAAAAAAAACTGTTCAAATGAAAAGTTGTAGATATGGGAAGTTCCATTTCTGATACACTCTAAAAAGGGAAATGACGTGTTACCAAGGATGGCATTTAAGGTTTAGCTCCATTTACCCCGCCCCCGTTAATTAATTTAATTAGTTAACCATTTGATCAATTAATTAGCATATTATCCTCCAATAAAAGAAAGTTATTTCATCTCAGAAAGGGAACCTGTTAGTTGCTCAGCTGTCTCTGCCTCTTTTGCGACCCCATGGACTGTAGCCCGCCAGGCTCCTCTGGCCATGGGATTCTCCAGGCAAGAATACTGGAGCGGGTGGCCACTCCCTCCTCCTGGGGATCTTCCTGGCCCAGGGATTGAACCCAGGTCTCCTGCACTGCAGGCAGACTCTACCATCGGAGCCACTGGGGGAGCCCATCTCTCAAGTTTAGGAATGAGCCTGTTGCTTGCAGCGCGCTCTTGTTCCTCGCCTAGATTAGCTTTCTGAACGTGTGTGTGTGTGTGTGTGTGTGTGTGGCATATGTTTCGTGGGTGGTGTGTGTGGTTGTGTGTGTGCTGTATGTTGTGTGTGGTGTGTTTAGTGTGTGTGGTGTGTGTGTAGCATATGTGTATGTTGCGTGTTCTCCGTGTGGTGTGTGTATCCTGTGTATACTGTGCATGCATGGTGTGCATCATGTGATGTGTTTAGTGTGTGTGGTGTGTGTGTAGCGTATGTGTATGTTGCATGTTCTCTGTGTGGTGTGTGTATCCCGTGTACACTGTGCATGCGTGGTGTGTGTCATGTGTGTTGTGTGTGTAGAGTGTGTGTTGTGTGTTCTGTGTGCTGTGTGTGTATATTCTGTGTACACTGTGCACGTGTGGTGTGTGTCATGTGGTGTGTTTAGTGTGCTGTGTGTGTAGCATATGTGTATGTTGTGTGTTCTCCGTGTGGTGTGTATATATCCTGTGTACACTGTGCATGTGTGGTGTGTGTAGAGTGTGTATGTTGCGTGTTCTCCATGTGGTGTGTGTATCCTGTGTACACTGTGCATGCGTGGTGTGCATCATGTGTGTGTGCTGTATGTTTTGTGTGGTATGTATAGAGTATGTGTATGTTGCGTGTTCTCTGTGTGCTGTGTGTGTATATCCTGTGTGCACTGTGCATGCGTGGTGTGTGTCATGTGGTGTGTTTAGTGTGCTGTGTGTGTAGTGTATGTGTATGTTGCGTGTTCTCTGTGTGGTGTGTGTATCCTGTTTATACTGTGCATGTGTGGTGTGCGTTATGTGCTGTGTTTAGTGTGTGTGTTGTGTGTGTAGCGTATGTGTATGTTGCATGTTCTCTGTGTGATGTGTGTGTATCCTGTGTACACTGTGCATGTACGGTATGTGTCGTGTGTGTGTTGTGTGTGTAGCATATGTGTATGTTGCATGTTCTCCATGTGGTATGTATATCCTGTGTACACTGCATGTGTGCTGTGTGTCATGTGTGTGTGGTGTATGTGTAGTGTATGTTGCATGTTCTCCGTGTGGTGTGTGTATATCCTGTGTACACTGTGCATGTGTGGTGTGTGTGTAGAGTATGTGTGTGTTGCGTGTTCTCTGTGTGCTGTGTGTGTATATCCTGTGTACGCTGTGCATGCGTGGTGTGCGTCATGTTTGTATATGGTGGCGCGTGCTCACAGCCTGGGCCCTGTCCGCCTGTGCCTCCCATGCTCTGGCCTCTGTCGGCGGCTGTGACCCTGCACCCTGTTCTCCAGGAAGCGGGCCTCCTTGCCTCCTGACCCCTCCCCAGAGGGGTCTCCCGCACCCCCAGGTCCCCCCAGACGCTCACGTCTGAGAGGAGCGAGCTGGCCGTTTCTGGTCCTTTGAACAGCGTGCCGACTTGCACTCGCCGCCGTGGAGGGCCTCCTCGGGCCACTCTGATGTCTCCTCCACAGAGTGGGGAGCGTGCTCTCCTGCAGGCAGGCCAGTGAGCATGCTGGCCGTAGCTGCCGCCTTCCATCTCCGAGGCAGAGTCTCCGGCGCTCCCTGGACTCCTGTTTCCCTTTGTCTCCTGGGGTCCCTGGCCTCATTTCCTCCTGGTCACTTTCTAGATCTCTAGTTACTGTGGCACACTGCTCATTCCTATTTGTCTTCCCTGCTTAGTGACTCTGACTTGTGTTGACATTAAGTCGTATTTTCTTCAGTTCATTATCTTTTCTTCATTTAGAGAAGAGGCTAAGAATTAAGGGCATTTTCTTCTTTCAATATGGAGCCCTTTAAAAATTTCTTCCTATACTAAGGCTAAAGCAGCAGCTTTGAAAGGATTGTTTCCTCTGTTCAAATAGAGATGGAAGAATGTGTTTTCATACTAAGCAATGCAAATTTGTGGGCACCGTGGAAATGTTTTTTATCTGGTTACCCTTTAAAACCTGGCCTTCTTAGATAACACAGTATAGGCAGTGATCCAAGTGTTACTTTTTGAAAATAATACCAGACATAATGGAGAACATTACCAGTATCATAGGTGACATTTTATTACCTATATCTACTATAATTTTAATAATTAAATTATCTCCTCATCTTTTCAAATACACTAACAAATTTTAATATTGTTTATTTGTCTTGGTGGATAATACAAAAGATTTATGTTTAAAGAACTAATTTATCAATATGACAATGATTGAGTTCCTTTTGAAACCTTTAAGCCAATCCAAATAAAATGTTTAGTTTTGAATGAAACGGAAAGATTCTCTGGGTACCAGCCTCTGAGAGTTGGAGCTTTGCAAGTTATTTACATATCATGCCAGCCTGTTTATATTGTATCTCCTCACAGCTCATCAGCTAAGCAAAATGGTGCTTACTATTCATTTTCATAGTCCATAAACACAATCTCAAAGGATATAATGGAAAAAACAAAGAAATAACTGTTGAGGAGATTATTCCTATAATACAGTATGCTGCTTTTCCTAAGATTTTTGTATTTTCCGCTCCTTGAAAATTTTCATCATTGCAGTATATGGGACACTTAAGTCATACATATCTGATTCCCAGTTTAACACTAGGCTGGGCACCACCAGTAGCTGGTGGTACATTAGATATACCATACAATGCGCTGCTTTGTTTGTTTCAGTCTTTTATACAGTTTAGGGTCAGAGTTTGCTTCAGACACACTTAAACTTGGGTGTGGTAGCTGTGTGGTAGCTGTCTTACGTGTGTTTGAGTTGCAGGCTTCTCTAAGGTACCGTGGTGTGTTCTTTCTGGCAGAGCTAATGTCGTGTGAGGAATTACATTCCATATTACACTTGGTGCTACAAGCAGGGAATATCATGAATGCAGTAAGTAAAGTTCAAAAAAAATTTTTAATGTTGCGTTTCCAACTTTATTGGTCTGTCTGAAAGTGTGTATATATATTTTTTCTTTTGATTTGTCTTCTTTAGGGAGGGTATGCTGGCAACGCAGTAGGATTTAAACTGTCTTCTTTGCTCAAATTGGCAGACACAAAAGCAAACAAACCTGGGATGAATCTCCTGCACTTTGTTGCACAGGTGTGTGGAAGTGATTGATAGAGTGTTCGTGCACCCCCGCTGGAGGCAGTGAAGTTTTTCAGAGGTGTGAGGTGGCATCACACAATCAGAAAAGGGCATGGTAGATGCCAAGAAGACTCTGTGTGCAGATTCCTGAGTTGAGCTGCACCTGGAGTTACAGGGCTGGAGGGAGGTGGGGGGGGGTGGTCAGGACTGGGCACAGAGGTTGGTGAAGCCAGGTGATGAAGGGTTTCACACCCACAGCTGGGGAATCTGGATGTCACGCATTAGCACTGGTGAGCCAGCAGTGGTTTGTACACATCATCATGGCATGACCAAGGATGTGTTTCTTCTAGGAAAATGAGGCAGTGGGGGGGATGGGTTGGAGCGGAGCGAGAGGAGAAATAGGGGTGCCTCTTGGTGGAAGCTGGCGTCCATCGTTTGAGAGAGTTGAGAATCCGAGTAATGGCCATGGGGTAGAGAGCAGAGGCCTGGGTGTTGAGAAATTTCTTTCTAGTGTTGAGTTGACTGGAGTTTTGACCAGCTATGTGTAAAGAGTGAGGGGTCAGAGCAATGAGAGGATGGATCACTTCGTTTTCTTTGTGAACTGGGGGTGGGGGAGCCTTGCCATCCACACAGAGTTTGGGGTCTGAACCCTATCCACCACTTATACCCATGGACTGGGTCTGTGTGACCCCCAGATAACTAGTCACAAAGCCAAAGATCAGTCAAGGACAGCTCCCTCTTTGTTAAATTATCTCAAATAATGAATCGTGTGGGCTTGTTTTTCCTGCTGAATCTCCTTGTTGTTTTGACAGCAATCGTGTAGAAATAGCCTAACCTGGGAGGAAGGCTGTGTTGCAGGCTTAAGTGTGAGCTTCTGCACAGGACAGAAGGGAGATTTTTGACCTGTCCTTTATTAGCTGTACTTCCTCAGACAAGTTATGTAAGCCTTAAAGTTCCTCAATTTCTTCATCTAATGATGGGGGTGGCGAGTGATAACCTCAAAACTAGGTAATTGAGAAGGCGGAGGAAGATAATTCCAGAGTGTGATTATTAACTCAGTGTTCTGAATATAGTAAGCTCTCCATAAATAATACACCCTATTATTACTATATTCTTCAGAAGACAGAGGGCATGTTGCACCTGGTACTAACTGAAGAGCCCATTTTCAGGACATTAAGACCAGAAAACGTGTTCCTCAGCCCTGTTAGATCCCCGTATCCAGGTGCTCTGTGTGGCTTGGTCCCTGCCCCTTGTGGGGAGGTTTCCTGAGTTGCAAATTGCCCCCTTATACTTGCCTTCCTTGTACCCTCTGAACAGGGGAAGGGTCCAAACTCCTCCATGGCCTGTGTGCTGTCTGATTAAGCTCAGTTTGCAGACTGGTCTAACAGCTGCTGGTAGCTGGGTCACACAGAGGCGTCCTCATAGGTGTGGTGGTTTTCAGCAGGATAGATTGGATTCTTTTAGGAGTGGTGGGTCCTACAAAGCTGCTTCCAACTTCCACTGAGTTTTCACATGCATGTGTTGTGTTTCATGTCAGGATCAGTTGCTCTGGGAAGTTAAATGTCTCTTGAGAGCAGGAGATTTCTGCCCAGTCTTACTGAGAATGTCAGACTGAGTTTGTGTCTCTGGGAATTACTTTGACTGTATCAAGCCTTAAAGAGGGACAGTGATTTTAGGGTTCCTTTAAGCCCTGAGAAAAATTTCTCCATGTAGTGGATAAAAATCCCAGTTTTGTCCCCATAGAGTAAGAGAAAATTCTGTTTTTGTTCCAGGAAGCCCAAAAGAAAGATGCTGTGCTTCTAAATTTTTCTGAAAAATTGCTTCATGTTCAGGAGGCTGCCAGGTAAGCAAGAAAGAGTATGGTGAGACAAACATGGTTGGTTGTTTTTTCCTTAACTACCTTCTTATAAAAACTGATGAATAGTATACAACTTCTGGGTTCAGGTTTGAACTTTCAAAAGTTTTGTCTAGCTGAACTTCAGACCTTCCTTTCATTTGGTTATAGAGGTGTGTGTGCACCTTTGGAATTATGAGGGTTTTGAAAAATTAATCTTTATTTTTAATCTTAAAAAAACCCATATTTCAGTTTATTCTAATGAATATCATCAGTGTAAAAATGTATGTATATGGATTAAGAACTTCAAATACCTCCACACCCAAAAGACAAGGCTCAAAGAACACAGCACTTGGAGTTGGTATACATCAGTCAAGCTCTCAGGGCCCTACCTCACTGATTCCTTTAGAATCTAACATGGTACGTTTACTTTCTATTGCGTTAAAAGAAGTTGGAACCATATCAAGGGCTGTGAAAGGATTTTGTTTTAAATTAGTCACTCAGCTTTACAGAGAAATTATCTAACAAACATAAAGCTCTATGTACGTCACTGTTCTTTGCTTCTCATCCCCATATAGATGTGTGTTTTAATGTAGCTATAATCTGTGTATCCATTCCGAGTCCTGTGCTTTTAAATCTACAATGCATACCCATGCATGTAAATGTTAGATGGTGGTAATGTCCCATAGCCAGCTTTTTAAGGTAAAAGGTCCTGATTTGTAGCTACTGCTGATTTCTGTGGTATAAATACTGCCGCCATGGCTGACCTCAAGTTCCCAGTGGCACTGTCCATTACGGAGCTGGGGAACAATACCCACAGCCACAGCCGTGTCCCGTGAGCAGGCAGCAGCAGCCGCCTCACGTATCAGCCCAGCGCATGTCATCTGCTTGTTATCTGGGGGACTCTATCTGGTCGGGACAGCTGTGAGCCAGATACATAAACATGCCAACCAGAGCTTCTCAAGCCCTGCCCACCACTGGCCCGCATCTCAGGGTTGCTGCCTGAGAACGTCTAACCGTGGATGACGTCTTTCCCAAAGTGAGAGGATCAGTCCTAAGCGTGAACAGTTGATATAGTTCATATTTACAGATCACCAGAGCATTCCTCCCACAGAGTGGGCATCTGCTAAGATGTAAACTGTTTTCAGTTTTGAATTACTAAAAGAAATTTGCGTGGAAATATTTTCTCCTTCTTCCAACACAGAAATGTTTCTAAGAGACACACAGAGAAATAACGGTCCCATTTCTGGTCAGAGTTAGACGGGGAAGGTTAGCTAGATATTGTCTTAGGAAAAACCTACTAAGGTTTCTTTGAACTGGAAAGTGAAGTACGAATAGGACGTAGGTGGGTGCCAGTGAAGGTGGACCACTCCTGTGTAAAGAAAAGTTAGAATTGATAGTGGAGCTTGAAAGCATCTTGATCTGTGAATGTGCTAACTGAATTCCTCCTGGACTCAGGATTCCCCTGTTCACTTTACCAGGTGACATGAACATCATTCATGCTCTGTTAATCTCGGTATGACACTTATAACAAAAGCCTTGCCAGTGATCCCACCGTTTCTCTGCAGAACTCTTAGCTGTGTGTCCATTCTCTCCGAGACCCAGAGGACTGACTCTGGTTGCTTGTGGCAGGCAGCGTGCAGTCTGGGCAGGGTCCCCAGTAACAGTAACATCCCCAGTCTGCGTCCCCAGTAACATCCTGGTTATCAGCATGTGCCGCCACCTTGCTTTTCATGGGTTAGGGCTTTTGTATTTGCATTTTCGTGGCCAGAGGAAAGTATAAGTATGTGAGTCCTGCTGGATGCTAATGCTGATGGCATAAAGCTGTTGAGACTCAGTTTATGAAAAGCTTCGCAAGTGGTTATCTCTCCAGCAAGAACAAAATGACAGCCCGCTCTCTTTGAACCACTATGCGTCTTTAGGGAGGAATCGCCTCTTAGAAAAACATAGGCGGGGACTATAAATACAGAGGGTGGTAAAGGCGATTGCAGCAGCCCTCCTCTCTATTTCCAGGGTCTCGTTTGATGTCCCTGGGGTGGCCGCCCCCTCAGCCCCAGTGCCAGCTGCCCACTCTCTCCTTTTTTTCTTTCAGATTATCTCTGGATAACACGGAGGCGGAGCTGCACTCGCTCTTTGTCAGGACGAAGTCTCTCAAGGAGAACATCCAGCGGGATCGAGAGCTGTGTCAGCAGATGGAAGATTTCCTTCAGGTGAGTGAGTCGAGTCAGCCCCTCTGATCTCCTCCTCAGTGGCCCTGTGAGGCCACTTACGTTTGCAGGGCTGTGTGTGTGGAAGCAGCGGGTTCCTTAGGTTTCCCCCCCTAAGCCAGTCCAAGGAGCTTGCTACTTCAGTGCCCAGTCTTTATGGGGGCATCCCCGGTAGCTCAGCAATCCGCCTGCAATACAGGAGACGCAGGAGACCCAGGTTCGATCTCTGGGTCAGGAAGATTCCCCTGGAGAAGGAAATGGCAACCCACTCCAGTATTCTTGTCTGGAAAATTCCACGGACAGAAGAGCCTGGTGGGCTACAGTCCATGGAGTCGCAAAGAGTTGGACACGACTGAGCAGCTGAGCTTGCATTCTTTGCTGGGTCGGTGTTTTGGCAGAGGATATGCAGTATGTCTGACCCTGAGCCTTGGTTAGAGATGGGGTCTCTGTTTATTTCTGCTCCGACTGCAGCATGGCACCCACTCCCACGTGGACTGGGATCACTTATGCTTACGCGTGGCGGCGGCTGCTGCCTGGCGACTCAGGTTTTGGTTCGAAAGCTCAGTTCTGGAGTTCCTGCCTCCCAGTTAAACTTCTGGATGCCCGAATGAGGTTCTCATTAAAGACACCTGAGCACTTGGGCTGTTGTTCCTTCGGTTGTTTCTGTGGAAGAAACAAGCTCCGTTTTGGCATGTTTTATAGGGAGGCAGGAGAGCACACTGAAGCCAGGGCCTCCCAGCACCCCAGATCCACCGGCCCACAGGGTGTGGCGGGAGCTGCCCCGAGTAACGTCAACAGAACCCAGCAGAGTGGACCTGTTTGTGACAGCTCATCGTGACTCACTAATCACATAGTCTGACATACTTCTTTTATCTTCCTTATTTAAAAAAAAAAAAAAAAAAGAAGTAGAACCTCTTCATGCTTTCTGTCTTCAGGAAATGGTGTGCTACTCAATTTGCCTTTGCCAAACAGGTCTGAAACCTCGGCGTCAGGGCGTTGAGCCTTGTGAGCCGGGATATGTGAGGCAGGGCTGCCCTGAGAGGTGGGAAAGGGACCATGTGCTTGAAGATCAGACCAAGGTCAGCCTCGGCCTCCCCCGGTTTCCTTGAAATGAAGCCACGTCAGATGCTGTGAGCTGTAGCTCCCATCAGGGAACACCTGATCTTGTTTGGCTCTGCTGGGAGTTTGTTTTTATTCTTAAACACAAATTCTGTATTTTCTTTCAAACATCACTGAACTTTAATTTTCCCTGAAAAGTGCACAGATGTTCTTCTCTGAGACAACTAAGTAGACATTACCACAGAATCACATGAACAGGAGATAGGAAAACACTCAGCAGTAAATAAGCCCATTCAGACAAATGGAGCAATCCAGGAGTGTGAGGGAGAAGGCCCGTCACACATTCAGAGGTGCACTCTGGAGGCTTGTTTCTCGGTTCTTATATGAGATGTTAATTTCTTCTGTTAAATAGCAGCATAGGAAAGCTTACGATGCAAAGTCGCACACCCAGATGGCTGCTGAGAGGCAGCCTTGTTTTCACTCTAAACTCATCTTCCTGGTACTCATTTTTATCTGTGTAAGCGAAATATTCCATACAGCTATGGAATATTTTTCTCAAGTTTACTTTCTTTTTAAATAGGGGAAATACAATTTTTAATGTAGGTTAGGGTTAGGCCATAGAAGGCCCTGAACGCCAGTCTGAAAACTTTGCTCTCTAAGCCAGGTGGGGAATGATTGAAGGGTTTAAAAAAAAAATTATGTTTTTATTTATTATTTTGGCTGTGCTGAGTCTTCATTGCTGCTCTGGCTTTTTCTCCAGTTGCGGTGCATGGGCCTTTCACAGCAGTGGCCTCTCTCGTTGCAGAGCACGGCTCTAGGTCGGGCAGGCTCCAGCCCTTACGGCTCCCAGGCTCTGGAGCACAGGCTGAATAGTTGTGGTGGACGGGCTTGGTTGCTCCACAGCATATGGGATCTTCCTGGATCAGGGATTGAACCTGTGTCCCCTGCATTGGCAGGCAGACTCTTTAGTACTGAGCCACCAGGGGAGCCCCGTTGAAGGTTTTTGAGTAGAAAAATGATCTACTATTTGCAGATCTGTTTCACATTTTGACCCTTTGGGTGAGAAGTATCAAGTGCACTGGGGTGGACTTGATGCTCCGTAGCAGACAAGTTTGAGTTGAATGTCATTCATGCTTTGCCAGCGTTGCTTTAAACTTTTTCATCTGTGGCCCCAACCATGAGGGAAGAGTTCAGAAACTAGCTCTTGGCCAGTGACTCCAAGCATGGTGGCTTTTCAGGCTCTGTTCAGAATGTGTCACTCTCCAAGTCCCGGGGGGCTTGCAAAGAGTCCAGGCGCTCTGCCGTCCCCACGGCATCTGACGATGAGATATCCCATGTAGAGTCAGCGCCTATGAAGGTTCCTGTCAAAGTCTTGTTTTTCTGCAGTTGAGCTGTTCTTGGCTAGGATCCATCTTTCCCCCTGTGCAAGAATGACAGGCAGAGATTTATCCTTCCATTAATATCCTTCCCTCCACGAAGAAAAACACAGTGTGAATGCACACACTGCCTCAGGCTACTGACTCAGATGGTTACTTTCTCTGGCATTTGGTTTCCTGAATAGTTTTGGTTTCCTACTGCCTCTCGAAGGCATTTGGTGTGAGAAAAGGGCTTTGAAAGAGGGTGGTGCGTGGAGAGGATAGGAAGGAGCACCGTCTTCTTAAACTTTCTCTTTCTCTTGAGATTCTCTTTTGTGTTCTGGATTCAAGCCCAGAGGCCAGGGAGCAGCCCACAGCATCACCGTTGCCCAGGCCTGGCCTCCCTACCCAGGAAGAAGTTTCTCAAATATCAGTTTGGCCAAAAAGTTTTTTTGGGGGAAAAACTTGTAGAGAAAACCTGAACAAACTTTTTGGCCAACCCAATTAAAGTGTGATTTCATAAAGGAATATACCCCATGCACGCCTTCTTTATAAAATCCTTGTTTCCCAGTGAAAACGAAAGCATGTGAGGCTTATGTGTGAACCTAACAGCGGTCATTTGGGATTAAGTTTCAACCCTTCCCAACTGTGAATAAGACAACTGGTCAACACAAGGGACCTCTGGGACCCTGATGCAGACCCATGACCAGTGTGTGACTCAGTCATGAAGGCAGGAAGAGCAGAGGCAGACGGGGTTCCCCTTAATGACACCGACTATGCCAGTGCCATGTGTCCAGTGACATTACAGGGGGACACTGGGTTGGCAACAGCCTCCAGGTTAAAGCTCTTCCGCCTCCTCTGGCTCCCCGACACAGGGGTCCACCTCGCTCCCCGGAGTTTTGTTTGGGGTGACTTACTCCCCTGTCGGCTGTGGGGGGTCCTTCCGTGAGATCTGAGACTGAGCCCCGGGCCCCTGGCAGCCGTCGAGTGCTCACCTCCACGTCTGCCGTCTGTCCCTCCCCCGCAGTTTGCCCTGGAAAAGCTGGCAGAGCTGGAGCGATGGAAGCGAGAGCTCCAGGACGAGGCCCACACCCTCATCGACTTCTTCTGTGAAGACAAGGACACCGTGAAGCTGGACGAGTGCCTGCAGATATTCAGAGACTTCTGCGTCAGATTCAACAAAGCGGTGAAGGTACAGCTCGTGGCATCTCCCTGTTTTCTGAGTTGTCTGGATTTCTGCCTCTCCTCTTCCCAGCCTGGCCCCTGCCTGTGGCGGAAAGGTGCCTCGGTGGCTTCACGGCATCAGGAAGGTCTGGCCCCGGTGGCGCTGCCTGGCTGTCCCTCAGGATTTCAGGGAGGCTCTGCCCTCTCAGCCCTGAGCCTTGCTCTGTTGCCAAGTCTCACGTGTGCTGCTCATTCCAGTGCTGGTGCTGATGCTCTAAAAGCATTTGGTTCGTCAGGCTTGTTTAGGATGGCAGTCACGCTATTAAGGCATCGCTTTGAAGATCTTTGTCTCTTCCCAGGAGACACTTTCCTCCTTCAGGGGGTCCTTTGTTGCAGTGGGGTGATCGGAAGGCCCCCTTGTCCCTCTTTTGAGCTCTGTAGCCATCTGGGGGTCGGCATCTGGGGAACCAGGCTGTCCTTGGCCAGAGCGGGCTTCAGAATGCCCAGAGACTGAGGCAGCAGGCTGCTGTCTGCCACAACTGCCACTTTCTTGCCTGTGAGCCTCCAGGTCATAATTTCTGAGTTCATGCAGAATCCAGAAAACTCTTTGAGTTTCTTGACTTTGCACATAAAACTTTCATCTGCCAACTAAAAACAGAACGACAGTCCATCATTTCAGGTTTTGATAAGGAACCAAATACTCCTGTGCACCTCTTTCCCTCAGTTTTAAGCGCACGTTTGTCCATAGCTGAATTTCTCTGAGGGGCTGCTCAGTGTCTCTGCAGCCCTAAATGAGTAGCTCAGAGTGACTGGAGTTCTCAAACCGCCTTTCTCTGTCCACTGAAAAGGAGGCTGAGCCTGTGGCCACGTTTCCTCTCCTCTGTCCAAGCAGTGAGGTCAGCAAGGGAGGTGCTGGTGGGGTGGTACTGGCCAAAGTGGCCCTGAGGCCCTCACTCCCAGCCAGAATTCTCCGCGCTTGTGAGGCCACCTGTGTGATGCTCTCAGCCCAGCTGTCCTGAGAGCCAGGAGCTGGCCCTGTGCCCTCCGCAGGCAGCCTTGAAAGAAGACTCGGGGACCTTGGGGAGGCCGAGGCTGCAGGAGGGGCCCAGAGTCCCCGGTGGTTGGAGCCAGAGGCTCACAGAAACTTGGAACGGAAAGTGCACCACTTGGAAGGGAAAGTCCACTGTTTGCGGAAATTGACTTTCAAGTAAAAAGCATTAATGATAACAGATTTGGGCTGTGGGCTCCTCATGTTCATGTGGCACAAGTATAATGAAGGTGCAGACGGTAAACTGTTCGTGTGTGCACGTGTTCTGTTCAGTTTTGTTGGGCGAGGGCTGGCTCCTTGGAGCAGGGTGAAAGGCAGAAAGGTTGATAAAGCAGATCCTCGTCTCTGGTGGTGGGAAGTGTGTCGGGCACAAGGAACAGAGCCTCTGTGGCATTTCTGGTGTTTACCAGGGAGCATTCAGAGAACACAGGCATCTCTCAATACCCTGAGTCTGCACTTATGCGTCCAAACCACAAAGTAGCATGTGTGCACATAAGTGTGTGTGTGTAGACATATGTGTGTATGTATGTATCTTGGCAACACTGATTCAAACTCCTTTTAATACCCACAGTATTTTTCTCTCTGTGCCTAAACAGCACTCCTGGAAGTCTCTTCTCTCTCGCCCTACTTAGAAACCAAGTTGCATTTCCTGGGAGTTGAGGTCACAGACACGTGTGCAGTCACAGCCCACACTGAGGGCACAGTGCCTTGACTGGAAGTTGGGCCCTGGGTTCTGATGACCACCTTAGGCAGATGGTTGGGGTCAGGCCTAGTGTGTCCCAGTCATGCCCACGCAGCTTGAGGAGAACGGAGGCCTCCAGCCCTTCTGGCACATGCATGTGCAAACCGTCTCCCTCAGTGGGTGAAGCCGGTGACTCAGGGCTCTCCTCCAGCCAGTGTCTCTTGGTGGGGTGTTCGGATAGCTAGCTCTGGAACTGCACTCAGGTCCCCGTGGCTCATGTATCTTCCTGCCTCTCCACCCCACCTGCAGGACAACCACCAACGTCAGGTCCAGGAGCTGAGGCAGCTGCAGCGGCTCAAGGAGCTGGAGCAGAAGCGGAGATCCTGGACAGCGGGGGAGTTTGGATTCGGCCGGAGCAGCAGCGAGAACGACGTGGAGCTGCTGACCAAGAGGGGCGCAGAGGACCTGCCCCCTTTTCTCTGCTGCAGGCCCGCCAGCCCCTCCTACCGGCCCCCCACCACCCGCCGCTCCCGCCTCTCCCTGGACACCATGGCCGACCGGGAGCTGCTTAGCTTCCTGGAGAGATCCACGGGCAGCCCCGAGGAACTCAAGCCCAGCAACTCATCCCGGGGCTGCCTCTGGCAGGTCCCGCCTGATGGAGCCTGCAGAGAGCCTGGAGAACCGAGGGGCCAGGACTCCAGCCTAGCGCACAGACCTCGGGCCTTGGAGGGCCAGGAGGAAGCCCCTCACCCCACCACAGCTTGGGCCAGCTGGCTCCCTGCAGCCCACCGCGAGGATCCTGCCTGCACTTTACGCCACCCTAGGCGCAGTGGGGTCAGCACCCTCAGAAAAAGGAACAGCGCACCGGTGGGCCTGGATCCTGTGCGGTCCTCGCCCCCACTCTCACCGTTGGCTCTAGGGATTAGGGAGCATGAGCTGGTGACCGGGCTGGCCCAGTTCGACCTCCAGGCTCCCAAAGGCCCGGAGGAGCCGGCCCGGCTGACCGAGAATGACTGCAGTCCAACGGAGCTGGTGTCGGTAGGGGATGCGAGCCCACAGTCCCTGGGTGCCCCCAACAGCAACCCGATGACGCCCGTGGGCAGAGGTGCCCGAGTGGCTCCCAGCCCTGTCCCCCAGGATGGCGAGGCTGCCCCTTATGAGCCCAGAAGCGCAGCTCTGCTCTCTGAGGGGAGCGGCGACCCTGAGAGCCAAGATCCTGGGCCTCCGTTCTGCATCTCGGACACCAGCGACTGCTCGCTGACCCTGGACTGCTCTGAGGGAGCCAACTCCAGAACCTTAGAGGGGGACCCGGGCGAGGCGGGCGATGGGGAGGGCTCCGTGTCCCCCGAGGCCTGGGAGATGGGCGGCAGTCAGGCCTCCTCCAGCCCCGTCTGCGGCGCGACTGCGGGGGCTCCCGCTGCCGCCTCCGCCCCCGGCTCGGGCTCCGTCTCAGGGAAGGCCGAGCCGGAGAGCTGCAAAGGCGGCCCGCCGAGGGACAGGCCGGCCAGAGGGAGGGAGGCGACGACCCTCAGGAGGAGCTCCCCCAGAGAGGCTCCGCCGTTGGCGGGGCCGCCCCGGGTCGGGGCCGCCCGGCGGAACGCAGGACCTGCAGGGCCCGTGCGGCCGGTGAGGACGCTGACCGGCTGCGAGGACGAGAGCATGCGCAGGGTCGTGCCCATCTCGCGCGCCGGCCGCGTGCCCGCGGCAGCCAAGGGCAGCCCCCGCGAGGCCCCCAGCGGGCCCGCCCCGCCCCCGCCGCTGGCGCGCCGCAGCTCCACGCGGGGGACCGCGGACGCGTCGCCAGCGAGGCCCGCGCCGGCGCCGGCGGCCCGGCCCGGGAGGGAGCCCCCGCCTCAGCTCCGGAGCTCCTTCAGGAAGCCCAGCGCCAAGCCCGTGCGCAACGTGCCGCGGCCGAAGCCCGAGGAGGACAAAGCGTGCCGCTCCGGCGCCCAGGGCCCCGACGGCCCCGGAGAGCCGCCCCGCGCCGCGCCGGCCGCCAGCGTGCCCCGGGGCCCGCCCCCGGTCCCCAGCTTCGCTCGCAACACGGTCGCCTCCTCGTCGCGAAGCCAGAGGCTCGACTCTCCCGCCCTGGCCAGAGCCCCCGGCCTCACCCGGACCATGTCTCAGCGGCAGCTGAGAGTGAAGGGCGGCCCCGAGGGCGCCGCTCCCAAGGACAGCGGCGCCCTCCGGCGGGCCGGCAGCGCCCGCACCCTGCGCAAGGGGGCCGAGTCGGCCGAGGGCCCCGGGGCCGGCGCCGAGACCCCGCCGAAGGGCCGGCTGAAGGAGGCCAACCGCGCGGCGCTGGGGCGGGGCCTTCATCCCTTACGTAAGTGAGGGGCCTCCGCCCTCTCCGCTTGCCTTCTGGAGTTCGGATGGTGAGGACTGACTTGTGCGGAAGGCTGACCCTGAATGTCTGTTCCACCTAGAACCCCTCGCTGGGGCCGTCTGCCAGTGCCCCTGAAGGTGCAGCCTACTGGACCCACATCCCCGCTGGACCGATCGGCCCGGAGGTGGACCTGGTGAGCCCCGTCCTCCAAATACAGAGAGCAGCGAACGACTCAGACAAGGTCGTTGTCTGACTCAACATCATCTGATGTTCTTAGGTGACGAGTAACAAGATTTGGGGGCCAGTTTTTATATACCAGTGACATTTTTTACTGTTATAAAAATTAAACGTTGTTTTAGTTGGCTCCTTTCACAGAGTGAAATGCCTCCCAGGGGGAAAACGATGAAGGTATTTTTTATCTTCCTAGTTCCCTGGCCTCAGGGTTCCACCTGCCCATGCTATGCAGCTGGCAACTGGACTTCCACCACAAAGCCTTTGGGTGTCCTGTGGTTGGCACCGTCTTCCTGAAGACTCCCTTGCTCATCTCCACCTGCTACCTTTGGTGAGGTGAACAGGAGGGAAAGCGAAACTGGTAGACAGAAATCCAGTGCTCCCCGTGTACTGGGGCTGTGGGGCAAGCCTCCCCTGTAGACGGGTGGCAGCCCCTGGGAGAACGCTGGAGCTTCCAGAATTGAGAGGTGCTGTATTTTGATGGAAGGTCATCAGGGACTTGTTCAGCTGAGCACAATTTTCCCGTTCTCCGTTTTCTCATTTGAGTATTTGTTGTAACACTGAGCGAAGGCTGCTATGACTTGTGTTCACTCTAGTTCCTCCAGGGAGGGATAAACCCAGACTTCCTCCTTTGCTAATGTGACCTGGAGCCTGGAGAGATTCACTTTCTCTCTCCATGATATTTTTAAATGTTGATGTCTGTCCTTTGGTACAATGGTTTTAAATCCTGAGAAAAACCAGGTCAAGTCTGTAAAACCAGACCAAAATTGAAATTGCTTTAAGAAGACTTTATATTATCAGGAAAATTTTGAAGAAAAAGTAAGGCTTCATTCAAAAGAGGAAAACATACTACTCAGTTCTAGTTTCACTGTTTCGGTCCCAACTAGCTAATTGGGAAGTGGGGGGATTCTTGAAACATTTTTGTTATTTAAAAATTGCCCCTCCTCCCACTTTTTCACTCTTGATCACTTATTAGTGAAAGTTTATTTTAGATCTGACAGCGGGAGGTGGGTTTAGGCAAATATGGTTTGTATTCCTGGTGAATCCATGCGGTTGATGTTACAGTCCCCCTCATGTAGAATGTTGCCCCCCATCCAAATTAATTGGAAACTCTGAGCTTCCATAAGTCAGCTAAACTGAAAAGGAAAACAAGGCGCCTGACCACAAAACCTCTTATAAAAATAGCCCTGAGCAGTATTTCCAGGGCTCCACAAAGATGGTTGTGAGAATCCTGAGCCATTTTTCGTCATCTCAAAAAGCCTTAAAAAAAAAAAAATCATGTATTTAACCATGCAGACAAAACTGTTTGAAACCTAGGGCCTATGAAAGAGGTCAAAAGTTTGCGGGTTTGTGGGTAGTGTCAGGATTGTGGCCCCTTGGAGAACCCTGGAAAGCAAGGTCCAAATCCCTGTTCCCTCACTGATGCTGTGAGGCTTTGGCAAGTCACCCCCTCTCCTTAAGCCTCTTGTTTCCCAGTCTGCATAAGTGGGGGCATGGCCTCTGCTGTGGTCTTCAAGGGTCCTGCCAACTCCCAGAGTCCAAGTCATCGTGGACAGCCAAGAATCCATCTCTGCCCTGACATCAGCTTCTAGAACTAAACTCCAGGATTTCCACGGTGGAGGTCTCACATAAAGGCTCGCTTGGAAGAAAGCACCTTCAGAATGAGTTGTTGGTTTGAAATCTAATAAGCTGAGTTTCCTGAGAAGTGGCGTTTTGCTTAGCCCTGTGGACCAATTGTATGCATCTGTGTGAGCGGGTGATCATTCTATTACCTTTTATTGGTAGTAAGCTTGGAAAATAATTTAAATATATAATGCAGAAATGTAAATAAGTTTATATATAAATTTTAAGATGAACTGAATGTATTTAAAGGTCCATTTATATGTGTGTTCTTTTATGTATGTAACGTGTAGTTGAATAAAGTTCATGTTTATGAGATTTGTGTTTTCTCCTCTACTGCTTCTGTGGACGTGGGCATGTGGCCCCGGTAAGAGAGTCCGTAATTTACTGTACAGAGAGAAGGGTGGAGATGGGGTGGGCAGGAGGTGCCAGAAGGTTGGGATAGAGCAGCTAGTAGCTTCAAACATCTCAAGAGCCAAAATGAACTGTTAAAGTGTGTCTTCTTCATAGCATGGAACCTGCATTTAACTGCGCGGGCCCTGGGCGTGGGCCTTGTGCCATACCTGGGATGCAGGCACGCATCTGATATGCGGGCCACGCATGGAATGTTCAGCGCCTTGTGCACACTTGCATTCTTCCATGTTGTGGGCCAACCTTTGCGCAATCTCCATGGGGCCGGCAAGTCTGAATCTGCCCCTGTGCACTCACATGTGTTTTGGCTCAGGACACTCTTGGGAAATCGCAGCTCACCTCTGCGGCTGCCTCAGGAATGAGTAGAGAGGGAGGGAGGCAGGCTTTTATTTGGAATGTAGTATTGGTTTGAAAAGAAAGGGGGATTGTGTCTGAGATGAGCCTCATACCTTGGGATTTCTATGAAGTTTTAGTCCTAGCTGCTCTCCCAATTTAGCTGACGGGTTAAAGGAAGATCCTGGGGTCAGACAGCAACGGATGAGAGCGGATGATGTCCTTGTCCGGCTTATGAGGTGCCGCCTTGTAGACGTTTACAGCCTGGATTTGCCTGGGTTGTAAGCAGTTTGGAATATTGGACCCCTCCTCTACCATCATCTGACACCAAAGCAAGGCCTTTTATTTCCGTAGTGGATCGCAGGTAGTTATCTTAGCCCTTTTATTTTATGCCTTTCTCAAGGAACCTGTGTTCTAGTCTTCTAGCAATTCTCATTGAAACCCAGGGACCACAGTTTCCTAGTGGTTCATTCAACAATCTGCGTATTTATATATTGTGATGAAAGGCTCTGGCATGGTTTACTAATTCAGGTTTCCGAGGTGAACGTATTTGCCACCTCCTGCCTCTAAGAGCGTACTCTCCTTCCTCTATCTCCTCCTACCTAGCAATGATGACGTTTTGCAGTTTCACAGAATTTTCTGTTGAAACTTAAACTTTGTTCTTAATTCTTCATTATACTTTCACTTCATCCTTCAGTCCTGCCCTGAAAATAGAAGTGTTTTGTTTTTTTTTTTTCTCCTTTCTGGTGTGTGTTCCTGAGCACACATGAGCATACACATTTAAGCCAAATGTTTCTAAGAGACATTGCAGTTGACCCACTAAGTACTTCTTAAAATTATTTGGGTTGTGAGCACAAACCAAGTGACTGACAGTGGGTCTGTAGAGTCACCCTACTCAGCTTCTGTGGAGCCACAGTGCACAGCTCGGAATGAAGCCGGGAGAGGCTTGAAAAGATAACCCAGAACAACCTCTCCCTGGGGTATTTTCACATATCTTCTTCACTGCAAGTATCTGCCAGTGAAATGCCCCGTGGCTCACTGGGATTGCCTCAATGAAGACAAAGGTAATGTCCTTGTCGTTGAAGAAAGTGGCCTTTCTGTCTTCTAGGCCAGAGCCCTGCAGCTCACTGCCTCAGCTTTTCTTCCTAGCTGGCAGGTGGGACAACTGGCCCCACTGCAAGGGGGATCATGGCCCAAGCAGCACCCATGGTCTCCTTCATGGCCCTTGACCAAAGGCCATCTGGAGCCTGGCGTGACCTGACCGCCAGCCTGTCAATGCTCGAGGTCCTCTTAGGCACTTTTGTACCAGACCTGTGGAGTCAGGCTTTGTCCCCAGCCTCCGCAGAAACATTCAAACGCTGAGTCATAGAGGCAGTCCCTAACTTGCCAGCAAACAATGTTCCCCAGTTTAGTTCAGTCACTCAGTCGTGTCCGACTCTTTGCGACCCCATGAATTGCAGCACACCAGGCCTTCCTGTCCATCACCAACTCCCAGAGTTCACTCAGACTCACGCCCATCAAGTCAGTGATGCCATCCAGCCATCTCATCCTCTGTCGTCCCCTTCTCCTCCTGCCCCCAATCCCTCCCAGCATCAGGGTCTTTGCCAATGAGTCGACTCTTCGCATGAAGTGGCCAAAGTACTGGAGTTTCAGCTTTAGCATCATTCCTTCCAAAGAAATCCCAGGGCTGATCTCCTTCAGAATGGACTGGATGGATCTCCTTGCAGTGCAAGGGACTCTCAAGAGTCTTCTCCAGCACCACAGTTCAAAAGCATAAATTCTTCGATGCTCAGCCTTCTTCACAGTCCAACTCTCACATCCATACATGACTACTGGAAAAACCATAGCCTTGACTAGATGGACCTTAGTCAGCAAAGTAATGTCTCTGCTTTTGAAT
>SJYA01002313.1:51262-83980 GCA_006410615.1 Neotragus moschatus
TCCCCCGCCTCCCTCCCACCCCGGCACCACAATGAATGGCACCACCATTTCCTCCAGCAGGACTCACTCCCATTAAAGCCCTGTCCAAGTTCTGCGCTTACCTGCCCAGGTGAGTCGATGAGCTCATCTGAGCATTGAGGCAGTTGTCCTGGAAGGAGGAAAAACACTAAACAACAGAGATAAAGGATTCCCTGAGACTCCTAGTTCCCTAGGAGGTTCTCACCTTGAATTCCACACAGGAAGGGCCAGTTAATGCCAGTGCATTACCTCAGCCTGTGTGCTCATATGCTCAGACAAGCACAGCCCAGCCCTTTAAACAAACACTCTCAGGAGGCTGGGCCAGGAGGTCAGAAAATGGAAATGGAGAGAGTAGAACACAGGGGCCAGCCATGCACCAGCTCTTCCTTTTGCCCTCCAGAGTGTTTGCAGCTGGCCTACTCATATGCCCTCTCTGGGCCCTGGGTTCCTCAACCCTCATGGTGGGGAATTGGGTTGGAATAATTCCTATAGCCTCTGAAAAAAAAAAATGGAATGCAGCCATCAGGCCCAGCTGAAGCAAGGCAGGGCTCTCATTAGCCAGCTGGTTGGCTTTGAACTGTCAAACGCTGTGTTGGACCATGAGAACCTGGGGTAAAGCTGCCCAGACTCGGTCTTGGAGCACAGCTCTCACCGATCTGTGCAAAGCCCCTTCGTGCTGGCTTTATCTCTCCACCTGTAATCTCCATTCTCCCCCACCTCGGGACCCCACCGTAAGATATCTGATGTCTGTTCTTAGATTTGTGTGTGTGTGTGTGCTCACTCAGTCGTGTCTGACTCTTTGCCACCCTTTGGACTGTAGCCCACCAAGCTCCTCTGTCCATGGGATTTTTCAGGCAAAACACTGGAATGGGTTGCTATTTCCTTCTCCAGGGGCTCTTACTGAACCAGGGATCGAACCAGCATCTCCTGTGCCTGGCGCTGTGGCTGGCATTTCCACGCACACCCCCTTAAGGACTGCAGAGCTTCTTGAGACTGCCCTGCACAGTCTGTGTGCAGCCACTGCCGTTGGTCCTGGCCGATTGTTCTGGATGGGATGGGGGGCGGGGGCAGCTGCCTAGGGCTGGCGAAGCCGGGCGTGGATCAGGGCCTGTGAGCCTGGGCGGCGTGGGGCTGAGTTGTCGGGCGCTGGTGCTGGATTCCCCTCTCTGGGGAGGGCACAGCTTTCGCTGATTGGCTCCAATTTTGAGGCCAGTGTCCCCTTCCTTTATAACTCACGCGTGTGTGTGTATGTGTGTGTGCGTGCACGCATATGTGTGTGTGTTAGTCACTCAGTCGTATCCAACTCTTTGCGACCCCATGGACTATAGCCCTCCAGGCTCCTCTGTCCATGGGGATTCTCCAGGCAAGGATGCTGGAGTGAGTTGCCATTCCCTTCTCCAGGGGATCTTCCATAGCCGAGAGTCGAACCCTGGTCTCCCACAATGCAGGCAGATTGTTTACCATCTGAGCCACCAAGAAGCCCATAACGGTGAGCTGTAATTGAAGGTGATCTGATTGACATTTGATCGTCTCCTCACCTCCTAGACTGCAGGTTCTGCAAGGGCAGGGCTCTTTGCCACTGCCGTCAGATTGGGCCCCACACCTAAGGCCGAGCTGGTCCAGAAGACTGCAGCAAGCAGACGCTGGGTCTGTGTCAGTGGTGAACTCGGGATGTGAGGCATGTGTGAAGCCTGGGCAGGGCCAGGCCCAGGGGGAGGGAAGAGGGGCTCCTGGGGGGCAGAAGTCAAGCAGGCCCCCCCTCAGGTGCTGCCCACCCACATGCCCCCTGAGACTGGGGTCCCCTTGCCTTGGCCTAGAGCCTGCTCTGATTGCAGGTACTTCTGCCTTAGCACAGCTCTGACCTCAGGTTAGCATCCAGCCCGCTCCCTTCCTCTCTTCCCCCCGGCCTCCTCCCGCTTTCATGGACCTTCACTGTGGGCTCAATCCTGTGCTAGGACCCGGCAGGGTCAATGTGCCCAGGAGAATGACCATTATGATGCAAGGACATGAGTTTTTTTTTTTAAAAAAAAAAAGAACGAATCATCACCCAGGATGTTGGAGGCAGGGACAAGAGGGTAGTCAGTCACCTCTGACAGCACGGAGGGGCAATGGCTTTGGGTGGAATTTTGTCAAGAGGTGGTGGGTGGAGGGTGTCTGAGCCAGGCACTGGGTCACAACCACATGTGTGGTCAGGGCTGGGGTGGACCTGTTCCAGAGCCTGAGGTCTAAGGCAGAGGCAGGGTTCTGGGTCTGGGGAGCAGTGGGGGCCAGAATACAGGGGCAGGGGATGTGGGGGTGATAGAGGAAGGGTAAAAGTGGGGGTCGTTCAGAGGGGCCCCTCAGGCGGTATCCCGAGGGCCATGATTTATGGAAGAATCGTAAGCTGGGCATGGCAGGAAGAAGCGTGCCCTTTAGAGGATCACACATTTGTGTAAAAGTGTGTAAAGTCATTGCTGGCTGTCCAGAGGAGAACTAGGCATCTGGGGAGCCACTGGGCAGGGTCTCACTGGGGTCAAAAGAAAAGGAGCCCCTCTGAGTCAGAGATGCCTCCCCAGCTTTGTGACCCAAACAACCTTCAGCAAAGCTGTTTTCCAGAAGCGAGAAAGGCCCCCTGCAAACTATCCTCTTGCTTGGAAGAAGCAGGACTTCCACCCCAACCTCGCCACCAGAGGAGCCATGCAGGCCCCGGGCTGGCTGTCCCCCTCTCAGGACAGGGGATCTCCTCTCTCCACCTGCACTCTCGGCTCTGTGAGGGGGGGCTTTCTCTTCCCTCTCTGGAAACTGAAGCCTCCGAAGCGGCCTTGGGAGAGAGTGGGACCCTCCTGCGGGGCCAGGGTGAGGAGCCTCACGACGGAGGGAGAAGCCATGATCGCCGTGCTCGCCTTGCCCCAGTGCTGAGAAGGCTCTCCACCCGGGCACCAAGCTGGACTTGCAGGCGGGGCTGCCCTCCGGGCCGGGGTCGGGGCTCCCGGCCTCCTCGCCCAGCGCCCCCGCCACTCTGTCCGGCTGCTTCCTCTGACGCTTTCCTCTGTCCCGTGACCCCAGGCCGCTCGCCGTGACCAGGTGTGACTGGTGCAGCCTCTGCTGTCGTCCCCTGGGCCGGCCGGGCTTCCCGGAGCAGCCACTGCCCTGCCAGCCCCTTGGAGGCCTGTGAGACCCGTCCTGGGTGCAGCGCTGGCCGCCAGGAAAATGCCAGCGAGAGCCAGCTCCCAGCCTCCCTGCGCTTAGAGACGCTGCCCCAACTGGGCTCTGCTGTCTTTGCTCTGCTGCTGACGCTCACGGCCCTGCTGTGCCCAGCACACCTTCAGCCCCGGCTGAGGGCACCAAGCTTCCTCTCTCTTCTGTGGAAACAGAACTTGGGGACAAGCCCAGCCTGGTGAGAATGGCATAGACCTGCAGGTCCCCACTCAGGGAAACGTCAACATTATCTGGGGGCTTATTTTTTCAACTAAAAAAAAATTCAGTTGGTTTTTAGAGGTTTTTTTACAAAAAGTTCAGCCTGGGATGGCGGCTGCCCCACTCCCCTCCCACCCCCTCCTTCCTGTCTTATGGCTTCTCCCGCCGGGCTGTGAGCAGGCATAAAAGTGTCAGCACAAATTCCCGAGAGAACTCCGGGGGTTCTGGCGCGATCCACTGGGCTGGCAAACGGCCCCATCGCATTGTGCACTGTTTCCACTAGGAGAGTGCTGGGTAGTTAAGATGCTCAATCCAGGGAGAGGAGGCCTGGGAAGCAGACAGAGAAAGAGACGTGGTTGCTTGGGATTGAGGCCATTTGTGTCCATGGAACCCAGCCAGCTATTTGGCCTGTTGGTCAATGAAACCTCTGACCTCAGCCCCCAGGGGTTTCCACGTGTGAAGCCTTGACCTTCCCCTGTGTGTCTGAATTCGACTTTTTGCTATGGCACAGGCCAGGTCTCTGAGTTCCTGCGTCTGCCTGCAGCCCAGGTACACAGGAAAATAGAAAGAGGCGGGGAGGGCACAGCTACCTGGGATCCTCCAGAAGAACTTATTTAGGCTTAATTATTGATAGTAGCTCTTTATTTCAATGCCCGTGCTCTACAGACGGGTACGGTACAAGATGATAGGAGACCCCCCTCTCCCCCACCGCAGGCCCACGCTGCTGACGGCGCTCCTGGGAGCCCGTCTGTCTCCCTGGCCTCCGCCCTGAACCTGCGCGCACGCTGCACACACAGGGCCGCGCCGCGAACTTGCTCAGCACAGCCTCGTGCCCATCCGGGAGAGCCTGAAGCTGGTGCCGATCTCCCCGGCAGAGGAGTCACCATCCGTCCATCCTGCCTGGCAGAGGGTGCGGCCACCTCTCCGGTGCCAAAGTGGGAGTGAAGAGTGACTCACAGCTGTTCTCAGGTGTCCAGTGTGCGACCAGCTCTGTGCACTGAATAAAGAAGGACAGGCCTTTCTTTGGGGGATGAGCTGTTTTATTCACCTGAGTGGGCCCCAGCTTTATGGTTTCTTCTCTTTTTAAATTTTATTTATCCCATGCAGCATGCCAGATGTTAGTTCCCCAGAAATCAAACCCGTGCCTCCTGCAGTGGAAGCTGGGTGTCTTCCAGCAGTTGCTGGACCACCAGGCAAGGCCGTAAGGTCTTCCTAAATCCGCGGTTCATAGGCGGGTCAGAGAGCAAATCATTGGTGTAGAAAGGGCGCTGGACTAGGAGCCCACCAGCCAGTCAACAGCTATTTACTGATGTCCTGCTATGTGTCATTGGTCAGGCACAGGGGTGTAGGAAGGACAAGAGAAAGCAAGTCCCAAGGAACTTACCTACTGGTGGAGATAGGAAATAGTCATGGAAATATGAAGGCATTTAGACACTGGTCACTGCCATGCAATTGAAGTTAAAATGAAATTAAAATTTTAATTTTAATTTCAATTAAATGAAATTAAAAGACGTCTGCTCCTTGGAAGAAAAGCTATCACAAACTTAGACAGCATATTAAAAACCAGAGACATTACTTTGCCAACAAAGGTACTGGTAGTCAATCAAAGCTATGGTTTTTCCAGTAGTCATGTATGGATGTGAGAGCTGGACCACAAAAAAGACTGAGGACCAAAGAATTGGTGCTTTTGAACTGTGGTGTTTGGAGAAGACTCTTGAGAGTCCCTTGGACTGCAAGGAGATCCAACCAGTCCATCCTAGAGGAGATCAGTCCTGAGTGTTCACTGGAAGGACTGATGCTGAAGCTGGAACTCCAGTACTTTGGCCACCTCATGAGAAGTGTTGACTCATTGGAAAAGACTCTGATGCTGGGAGGGATTGAAGGCAGGAGGAGAAGGGGACAACAGAAGATGAGATGGTTGGATGGCATCACCGACTCAGTGGACATGAGTTTGAACAAACTCTGGGAGTTGGTGAAGGACAGGGAAGCCTCGTGTGCTACAGTCCATGGGGTCGCAAAGAGTCAGACACGACTGAGCAACTAAACAACACCACTGCCATGCCGAAGGTGCAGTAGGATGAGCTGCTGGGGGGCTGAGAATCAGCAGACACGGGCGGCTCCAGGCCAGCCAAGAAGCCGCTATGTGATACAGACAAGGCGTGGATCCCACTCTGCTCTGCCGCACGGTGACAATGTCGGCCTAGCTCGCCTCGTGTCTCCTATCCACAGCGGGAGCACACAGCTCTCAGCACAGTGTTCTCCGGTTCTTCCTGGAGTCCGTTTTCAGCGATTGCGGCCTCCAGGAGCAGTGATCGTTGTTAACATTCTTCATCTACCAATGACCAAAGCCCTAGAGGACACAGAACAGAAGCAAGAGCAACTCAGCCTCGAAACCGACACAGTCTTACAAGTCAAAGTGGTTCTGTGCCCTCTGGGCCTTTGTCAGAAGCGCAAGTGGGAGGAAGGCAGGTGACTCCCTGGAAGTGACAGCACCAGGCCTCTGGGTTCCTGCAGTCAGAGACCTCGAGGGCAGGGCAGAGCTAGACACCTGCAGAGGGAGGGGGGCAGCAGGCTCTGAAACACACTGGCAGAAGCTTCACGGGCCCTGGGGCCCAGCGCCCTCAGCTGCCACACACCTGCTGGCTGGGGAGGCTCCCAGCCCGCAAGTCACACCCCAACTCCACCAGTAAGTCCCCCTTGGCACGGCTCGGCTGCAAACAGGGCCAGCAGATCGGGTTTGCTGGGTACTCCCAGGACCAGCCCTAAGGGGCCCTGGGTGCAGGCAGCACCAAGAAAATCCTGCTTTGCAGAGAGGACCAGTTTGGCCCTTGAGAACCAGAGTGGGGAGGAAGCGGTGAACAGTCTCCCTCTCCCTCTCTCAAAGTGCAGTGACTCATACCATCTCTCCCATTTTTAAACAATCTTTTTAAAGACATTTTCGATGTGGACCATTTTAAAGTCCTTACTGAATCTGTTACAGTCTTGCTTCTGTCTTTTGTTTTGGCTTTTTGCCATGAGGCTCCCTGAACAAGGATCTAACTGGCACCCCCTGCATTGGAAGATGGAGTCTTAACCACTGGACCATCAGAAACGTCCCTTCTCTCTCTTTTTTTAAAATGTACAGGTTCACATGTCATTTAGTAAATGGTCCGTGCCCGGGGTTTGAGGGCCGGCCCTGGGCTCTTTGGGCTCTAGCGGGTATAGGATGGCAAACTTCAGCCCACGCTGAGGTTCTCCCATCTCAGCCGACAGGCATGATGCACAGCTGAAAAGACCGTGCTTTTGCTTTAGGGGAAAGAAGAGAACTCTCTGGAAACGTCCTCTCTCTTCTGATGCATGCTCATTCATAACACGACAGGCTTAGGGACTGTGAATGACACACATGAGTGCAAGAAAGCAAGACAGGCTCATCTATCACTGCTCCGTGATGCACAATTATTCACACTCCTGAGGCCGGTAACTTCACGGGGACCCAGGAGAGCCAGGACCCGAGGCAGCTTGGGGGTGGGTTGAAATGAAGGCAAAGTTGACAGCTCCAAACTACACCACCTTCAGTCTCTCTGAACCTTGGACCTGCCACTGGAGGAACATTCCAGATCAGATGGGTCTGCCTGCAAAGACCGGAGCCCCCGCTCAGCAGCAGGGCATGGAGTTTCCCTGTTTTGTGGGGAAAGTGGAAATGGACAGGAGGGCAGATTAAGTTCTCCTGCCAAGCCAGGAATCTGGGGAATTTGCCTGACCCACCAGTGGCAGAAATCTGACTTCTCAGCTGGACCTTCCAGCATGGAGGCTGACTCACAGTGCTTTGCCTCTTCAGTCCTGCCAGAGCCTTTCTCCTTCTGGTGGAGCATTCTGGTGCCCACAGATGAACCTGTTCTCTGAGTGCTGAACTGTGGCAGGGACGTAAGCCTCTTCCCACCGCCCTTTCCGCTGGCCGTCCACTCCCCCTCCCACTTACTGTATGGAAGTCAGTGGTGGGTGCTGTTCGGGCCCGGGGTCCCAGTGATGCATCTCAACTGTCTGCAGACTCACACTAACCACAGGTGACCTCAGAGGGGTGGGAAGTGAGCCAGGGACACCCAGGACTCCCAGTCTGCTTGGACTGAGTGCAGAGCCTCAGATTTGATCCCGCCAGATTCCACACTAAACTCTGCCCTCTGCCCCATCCGTGCAGTCAAGCCACTCTGAAACTTCTGCAAGTCCCCTTCCTGAAGCTGGGAAGGGAGAGACCAGTGCCAGGGGAAAAAAAAAATCACTGGGGTGGGGGCGGGGGCGAGGAGGCTGGAGGTGGGGCACGAAGTTACCATCTTTACCTATGCCCCGCCCCACTAACTCGGGGCCTGCCCGCCAACCTGGCCACTCCTCCCAGCTGCTTGCAGATCTTCGTCACCGTTTGGGATCTGGTTCAAGAGTCACTGGCTCTGGGAAACCTGAGCTGAGCTAGCCCTGAAGCAGAGGTGACTCCGCCCCCTTTTGTATCGCCCCACCCAGCACAGAGCACACCTCCGCGCTCCTTGTCACTCAGAGATTACCTGGGTGCCCTGCTGGTGTCTTGAACTTATTTGTGCCCCTGGCACTTAGCTCGATGGGCACTTAAGATGTGCTTATTACGGGAGGAAATTTGCTCAGCTGTGAAGACAAGTCCTGGGGAAGGAGCAAGAGCTTAGAGACGGGGCAGGGTGACAGTCTGCAGGGTCACTTTCTGGTTGTGTGGCCCTGGGGGAGTCAAGGACCCTATGGGAGCCTCACCTGTTAAGTGGAGAGATGCCCATCTCGGGGTTATGATGAAAGTTCCGTGAAAGAATACTCAGGACAGTAATAAAACAGTACGATTGGGCGCCAACCATGTGACAGGCACTGTGATCAGCCTGAGGAATTAAGTAGCAATTTAACTAGGAGACTGGCAGGGATAGACCTTGGGGACACATTTGTGTGGGAAGGCCCCTGACAGGTGCTTGGTGTTCAGTAAATGCAAGTTAACAATCTGGGGGTGAGAGGCCAAAATGGACCCCAGGGACCATTGGGAACCAGTGGCTGAGGATGGTTCTGTCTGGGTGAGGGGGTGGAGGGTGGGGGTGGGGAGCAAAGTTCTAAGACACCTGCAAACCAGCAAGAGATCCCACCTCTTCCCCGCCCCCCTCCGGCTCCTAGTGGTCCAAGGAACCACTTCCTTGGAATTATAGAAAAAACTAAGGCCTTCTCCATTTTATGACTAAAAGAAATGAAACAATGTTATAGAAATACTTCCCGGGATTTCTAGAAGGGACTAGACATGTGTTTATTTTGCGCTTCATAGAGATTCAAGGCACAGTCTTGGGCAACTTTGTCCGGAGGTCCTGAACCACCTAGCAGTGCCCTCAGCCTGTGCGTGCCTACGTGCTGAGTCCTTCATCGTGTCTGACTCTATGCGACCCCAAGGGCTGTAGCCCACCAGGCCCCTCTGTCCATCAGATGCTCCAGCAGGAACACTGGAGCAGGGGATCTTCCCGACCCTGGGATCAAACCCATATCTCTTTAGTCTCCTGCATTGACAGGTGGGTTCTTTACCACTAGCTCCACCTGTGAAGCCCACATGCCTTCCAAGTTCCTGTAAACATTTCTTTGTCAGCCAAGCATTGATCCATTCACAAAGAGAATGAGAAAAACAGTAAAACAGTACTTGGTTGGGAACGCGAAGGCTTTCACTCTGACTTTCAAGGGCTCACGGCTCCTGAAAAGGTTGCAGACAACTGTCCCTGAAATAGGCGACTTTCCCAGCTTGACCCCTCCTGCCAAGGAGGTACGTGAAGTGAGGGGTCATGACCCTAGGTGAATTGGAGGAATGTTCCTGGGACTTCTAGATCTCCAAATTCAAGTGCATTCACAAAAGCTCTAGTAACCCTTTCCCATTGAAGAGCCAGGCCTTCCCCAGGGGTCCAGGGTGATGGAGGTGGGGATGTGTCAGAATGCCAGGAGAGCTTTTCAACAAAGGGGAGCACTTCGAAAGAAGTCCCCAGGAGGCCTCGCTCCCAGTTTCTCAGGCCTGACTGCAACTGTCCAACGGCTTGCCACACCACCACTCCAAACCCTCTTTTTTTTTTTCAGAAAACGGGCTCTCTGAGAGTTTGCCAGACTTGGGTTTTCATCCAGATCCACCACTTGCTTGTGGCTCGTTTTTCTCAATTTTTCCCCCTTTGCAGTCTGGGCAGGAGGATCACATGAGAGCATATGTGTCTGATATGTAACAGCCTGTTGACTTAAAAAATATTCACAACCTAAGAGTTGAGAGTTACGTTTTATTTGGTGGGAATTTTTGGGACTTCGAGCTCAGGAGACAGCATCTCAAGTGCTCTGAGGAGGCGAGGAGAGAGCTGACACAGAAGTTTTGCAACAGAGGGCAGGGAGTCTGAACATCAAAAGACTCTTAACTAAAGAAAACTAGATATCCCCAGTAAAGGAATTTAATGCTTTTTTTGTGTATGGGAAGAAGTAAGAGTCTGGGTCCGGTGAAATCGCTCCTTTCCTATGCGCCTCAGTTATCTCAGGCCACTGTCCTGTGTTTTGACACCCTGTGCTTCCTTTCCTTGAGACTCACTGTAGGGAGTGGCTGCAGTCTGATGGTTGCTAAATAGCAGATATTCATCTCCTTCCTGTGTTCTTTTAGGGCTCCCAGGCTCACACTGGAGGGCTGCAATCACTGATGACGGTGACATCCTTGTTTACTGATATGGCAGGAAATATTCCATTTCTCAAGCCCCTGCTGAAAGTGCCTGGCCAGGATGCCCTGGACTGTCTAGCTGCCAAGGAAGTTGTGGCCCCTACACCCAGGAACCCTCAGTTGGGGAAGCCCCAGTTCCCCTAGGAAGCCTCTGTAGCAGTTGGGGGAGACCTAGGTGCCCCAGGAGCCCTCTGTAGCAGTGGGGGAGCCCCAGATCCCCTAGCAGTTCTCTGTAGTTCTTGGGATCCCCAGGTCGCCTAGCGGCTCTCTGTAGTGATGAGGGAATTCTGGACAAGGCCCCAGAGGTGAATCCAATGTGAGAAGCTGGGACGCCTGGGGGTCTAAAGGAGCCCCTAGAAAACCCACAAAGTTAGTCTGGCCCCCAGGAACCTGCAGGCTGACCAGGGGCTGATGAGGTTCCTGGTACATGGGACTTTTGGTGTGCAAAGCAAGACAATCCCAGGCAAACGGGACAATTTGATCCCCTGGCAACTTTCATCTAACTTTCATCCCCATCTTACTGAGGAACTCGATTCCAAGGCGGGGCAGAGGGCACTCTCCTAGGATGGAGAAATGTGGTTCACTGGGGCATTTAAAACAGCAGATGGGATGCCCCTGGCACCGGGACCTCAGGCGGGTAGTTGAGGCAAGCAACCCTGCTGAGGAGGGGATGCTGGGGAGTGGGGAGTAGGGCAGGTGGCCACTTGGGGCTCTGCTTTTGTTTTTCTGCCACCCTCTTTGCCATTCAAATCACCGTCTGGGAAGGAGAGTGCCTTCAGAGGGGTGTCTCCTGGGAAAGGCAAGGGACAGAGAGAACTTCCCTGATGCCTGCTTTACCCAGAGAGCAGAGGATTAGGGGACTCCACATCTTTGGGGGCTCCACACCAGGTGGGAACAAATAGCCCTCCTCCAGGCAGAATCACAGAAAGTCCTGCTAGTCTTCCCTTTCTGGCCAAGCCAGGATGTGTCTCCAGCCTGAGGAAGGGGGTGCAGCCAGGCCCCAGCTCCTCCCTCCTGGTGTGGCCCTCACCTGCCCTCTCAGCCCTGTGCCAGCCTCTCCAGCTCCCGGAAATTCAGCCCCCTTCTCTTTGGCACTTCACTTCGCTTTGATTTCTTTTTCTTTAGGCCTCTTGCAACCATCCTTCCCTGTGTTCAGATGAATAAAGTAAGGTCTTGGCCAGTCCCTTGCCCCAAGCTTCCTTTCTGCCTCGGAAATTCTTTAAAGGTCTAAGAGAGAGAGGCTAAGACTTTTCGCACAGGAAGGGGTAACTTTGATCGCTAGGCTGGGAATCCCACAAGGTAGAGCTCGGTCTTCCTCCTGTCCCACTGCCTCCTGGAGCTGGGCCTGTAAATTTGCACTCAAAGAATACACAAAGAAGACAGCTTTTAACAAGTTTGGCCTTCAATGACCAGGGAGGTTGAGAGAAGAGATATTCACACTTTTAATGTATTTACAAGTATCTTCTCTTTAAAATTTGGGTTTAGTTGGCCCCTTTGATCTCCCCAGAACCATAGCCTCAGGCCGTAGTGCCAAAGTCCAGGCCTCCTAGTGAGATGGGAGTTGTGAGCACAGGGCCAGCCAGCCCCTCTCCAGCTCTGAAAGTAAAGCTAAAGACAACTAACTGTGTTAGTTGCACAGTCACGGCCAACTCTTTGTGACCTCATGGACCGTGGCCCTCCAGGCTCCTCTGTCCATGGGATTCTCCAGGCAAGAATAATGGAGTGGGTTGCCATGCCCTCCTCCAGGGGCTCTTCCTGACCCAGGGGTCCAACCCAGGTCTCCTGCATTGCAGGCAGATTCTCTACTGTCTGAGCCACTGGGAAAACCCTAAAGAAATCCCTTGACACAGGGAGCACCAAGGTGCGATGAGCCCCAACTTAAAGGACCTTTCTCCATCTAGGCAGAATCTGGGCTTGAATCCTAAGGAGCTGGGCTAGATGGCAGCCTGTTTAATTGAGCATCTACTATGTGCCAAGTCTTTTATATAAATTACCTCACTGATCCATAAACATCCAATCTGATGATATTAGACAGAATGGAAATACAGTAATTAGAATGAAATACAATAATTCACCTCAGTTCAACCCCCTATGAGAAGTAAAACCAGGAGCATCTTATTGGGTCCTTAAGCCTGTGACTCTCTTTCTGTTATACTCTGCTATGCAGTTCCTGGTAGAAAGAAGTTAAAGGAGTCAAAGTAGAAGAGAGAAAGAGCTCTTAAAACTAGAGCTGTGTTTGTAAATATTATGGATTTTCACTGGGCTTTGGGCTCAGAGCTAGCTCGTGAGATTTTGAGTAGTTCCCACTGAACATTTTGAATTCCAGCTACTGCCCCCATGTCTAAATGTATATTCCATGATGGAGTCTGTGGATCTAAACTCTTTAAACCTGCTTGTAATATAGCATCAGCCTGTATTACATCTTTTATTGTTAACCACTTGCTCTAACAGTAGCACTTGCTTTTATTTGTCCTACAACTGCTTTTTCTAAATTTCAAAGGAAACGTTTGTTTGTTCAAGTATTTCAGAATATTCTCTTTCTCTGAGATGTTCGTGATCTCTTAAATTTCAAACTTATTCTCTCTTTCACTTTCATCTTCCAAGCCAGAGGTTCCTTCCTTTCTGTCTGGCCGAGCTGATTCTCTGGAGCCATCTAAATGTCACTCTTCCAGTCCCCTTCAGTGTGACTTTTTGTGCCAATAATATCTCAGGACAGTTTCCCCATAGTGGTATTCTGAGTGAACCTCTGGTCAACAAGATGCTCATGTCAGCTGTGGTGATTTGTTGAGGCCAGCTGGGCATCTGGTTTTAATAAAAAATCTACTATTTCCTTTTCATTAATCAGAGGATAATCAGAAGGGAGAGTGTCAGCAGGGCCGTTCTTCCCCCAGAAGCCTGGGTCACGTCCCCAGAGTGAGTGAGGCAGAGGGTGGGCAGCCCTCAGCTAGGCCTGCTCACTGCTCTGGGATTTCCAAGTCAGCCCTGCCATGTGGCGCCATGTTCATGCCCCAGACAAGTGACAACTTCCCACCTGTCTCAGAACTTCAGTTCTTCTTAAATACTGGAAACTATGAATGGGCTTCCCTGATAGCTCAGTTGGTAAAGAATCCGCCTGCAATGCAGGAGAACCCGGTTCCATTCCTGGGTCGCGAAGATCTGCTGGAGAAGGGATAGGCTCCTCACTTCAGCATTCTTGGGCTTTCCTGGTGGCTCAGCTGGAAAAGAATCCACCTGCAATGCAGGAGACCTGGGTTCAATCCCCGGGTTGGGAAGATCCACTGGAGAGGAATTCTGGCCTAGAGAATTCCATGGACCATTTAGTCCATGGGGTCACAAAGAGGCAGACACGACCGAGTGAATTTCACTTTCCTGAATGGCCAGGGGCTGCTGAATATCAAGGGAGAATGGATCTTTCCTCAGCCTGGAGGGCAGCTGCTGTGGCTCAGGGTCTCCTGCTGACACCCCGACAGTCCGTGCTGGGGTGAGGAACAAGCAAGTCTGAACAATTCTGTTTCTCCTCTGGGCTGGGGTGTGGGCTGCCCCTCACTGAGCCCTCAGAGGCTCCTCTCATCCAAGTTGAAACCCGTGGCCTGAGGTTTAGAGTGAGTCTCCCAAGGGGGTGGATTCTGCAGGGGTTTGGGGATGTTTCGGTGGTAGGAGCTGGTCTTTGCACCTTCGAGTGTGTGTTCTGGTCTCCCTGAGCTGTCATCAACCTCTTTCCAGAACCAAGGGGCCCAAACTAGATGTGGGAAACCCTGGTACTGTGAGTTGAACTGTGTTCCCTGCCCCAAATGTGTGTGTTGAAGTCCTTACCCTCAGGACCTCAGAATGAACTCCTATAGGAAGATAGGGTTAATGCAGGGGTAGTTAAGGTGAGGCCATGCTGGAGTAAAGTGGGCCCCTAACCTGATGTAACTAGTGCCCTTATAGGAGGAAATGTGGACACTCACAGACCATCACGTGAAGATGAGGCAGAGACTTGTGTGATGCGTCTAGAAGCCGAGAAACACCAAACCTCACCAACACACTGCCAAGGAGCTCGAGAGCAGCTGGGATCAGAGCCTCCCTCAGGGCCCTTCAGAAGGAGGCAGGCTTGCTGACTCCATTCTGGTCCCCCAGGCTGGGAAACAATGGATTTCTGTTGTTTAAGCCACCAATTCGTGGTGCTTCGTTACTGCCGTCCTAGTACACTAGCGTACCTGCATTACACCATTTTCTTGACTTCAGAATTTCTCAGAACCTTTAATATAAATTAGATTTGTGTGCAGGGATTTCCAAATTTCACCTGAGGACACTTTTGCTCCACTGGGCATCTAGGAAGACTAGTGTGAACGGGCACACACACACACACTCTGGAATACACTCCTTATGTGAGTTGTCTACGTTCCTCAAGGCTACCCAATAGAAAGAAGAAGACGCTGTTTCTAAGCCATCTAGCGTCTTCGGTCTTGGCGCCTGCATCGCTTAACTTCTCTGTGGCCCTGTTCCCACCGTCATGCAGCCGGAATAGTAGACTACTCGGAGCCTGACCACAGCAGATGCCCTGTACACATCGGCGGACCACGTCTAGAGCCGTTTTCACAAATAGCGCCGTAACAGCTGCTGGTGGGAGGCGTGATGGACCTGGCTCTCCTGTCAGTTCTGCTGTGGGGTTGGAGCATCTGGTGGCTCTGGGTGGGGAGAAGCAGCGCTTGAGTCTGGCTTGAATCCAGTAACAGCAGGGACAGCCAGGCCCCTTTCGAGAGGCCTCAGGGGTGCTTTCAGAAGGCAGATTCCTGTGATCCCCAGGGCTGGCCGGGGGACATCAGCCTCGCCACTGCCCCTCTGGTTGCCAGCATCCAAATGGCTTGCTCTTCACCCAGGGCCTCCATTGTCTGGAACGTCCAAGCTTCCAGACAGAACCCAGGGCCAGGGAGCTGTTGGAAGGGGCCAGGGCGGGCGCCTGGAAAACAGCGGTGGTGAGCTGAAAATAACACTCACACACACAGCCAGGGAGTGTCACTTCCTAATTCCTACCTCAGGATGGATGTGGCAGATGAGTGGGAGGAGCAGGAGATGTGAGGGCAAAGGGTTGAGGGACACTAATTGTTATGCTGCAAATTCCCCGCCTCCAAAAGCACCCAGCTGCTCCCAGGGCCCCCGAGTTCACCTCATGATAGTTGTGAAGCCAACTTGCGGCAGTTCACACCCAGCCAGGAGAAGAGAGGGCGGGGGAAGGCTTGGCAGCAGCCATGCCCATAAATGCAGTGACTTCAGGCTGATAATCTCCCACCCTAAAGCCCCTAAGACGTTCAGGCAGCAGAGGGGACCTGTGAGGGGACCGAGAAAAACACGGTTGGAAAGGCAGGTGAGGCCAGACTGCTGGGGTCTTCCAAGTCCCGACTGGCTCATTTGTAAAGGATTTCAGGCTACTCCTAGGGCTGTGGGAAGTTGTGTTCTTTGCACAAATGAGTGACGTATCAGAGCAAGGCTTCTGATGGCTCCAAGGGGCCGAGATTAGAGATGGAGACCCTGAAGGTGACCAAGGGCGGGAAGCCCCCAGGTGCTTCTCTGAGAAGTGGGAAGAGCGCCACAGAGAACACTGCCAAGCTGAGTCCTGGAGGCTGGCGGAGGGGAGAAAGCAGCACTTGTCCCTCCTCACACCTTCTAGAACAGCTAGACTTAGAGGACGGACAGTCTCATGCTGGCAAGATCACAGAGCAATAGAATGATCTATCTCTGCTGGCGGGAAAACGGCTGACCCTCTCCTGCTTGCTTCTGAAAGATGCAAACTCCAAACTTTGACCAAGGGGTTTCTAAGAAACCGCCAAACCCTGTTTCAAAGTAGTTGTAAAACTGCTCTGGAAAACTACCTGATAGTTTCTTACAAAATGTGACATATATCTATCCTATCATTCTAGGTATTTACCAGGAAAAATAAATACAATAAAATAAAAAATTTTAAAGAAGTCTCGAGGAAGACTTATCCAAAAAATGTTCACGGTAGCTTTATTCACAAGAGTCAAGGTCTCTATCAAGAAGAGAATGAATGAACAAATTGGGTACAGTTCTACAATGAAACACTACTTAGAAATAAAAAGGAACCAGCTACTGACGTGCACAACTTAAAGAATGTCACAGACGTGTGAACAAGGCCGGATGTAAGTGAGGGCTTACTGTATGAGCCTATTTATATGAAGTTCAAGAGCAGGCAAAATTAATCTAGTGTGATAGAAATCAGAGCAGTGATTGTCTCTGAGAGTGGGGGGTTAATTGGAAAAGGGCAGGAGGGAGCTCACTGGGGTAATGGAATTTTTCCACATTTTATTTGGGTGATGGTCACATCATAGGACCATAGAGCACTTTTTGTTTTTAACTCAGCATCTGGCAGGAATGGCATTTGTTGAACCATCCCCTGGGAAACTTTATTCAGACTCCTCTCCTGTATTTGGTCTAGGTTCAAGGAACTTATGTACCAGAAAGAGGAGAAGATACTGTTTAAAAACCACAACCTGAGCCTCATGTTTTGGGTGCTGGACCCCAAGTCATTTTACTTCTCCCTGCCTCAGTTTCCATTTTTACATTTGTTTACAGTTTGAATAGGCAGTCCATTCAGGGTTAAACAGAAGACATGATGAATTACACCAATTTTTCTCGATAAAGAAAAACTACTTAAAAATTTAAGCAAGATCCAACTTCCAGTTTCCATTCCAGCATGTAGGAAGCTTAGAAATTGCCATTCTGTCCTAACAACAAATAAAAACCTGAACTGAAAAAATCAATCACTATTCTCAGATGCACAAGAGAAGTGAAGTCACAGAACAAACTGATGCCCTCCAGGCTGGTGAGACTGGCAGGCAAACACCAAGAATCACAACTTGCTAGAGTAGAGACCAGTGCTGGGGGAGGAAAGCCCCAGCTGCAACTGCTGAACTGCTGGAGACTCCACGTGGATAACTCTGAGAGCTAAAAATCCACGGGAGTTGGAGGGACATACTTTTGTGAGGTTTATCTCCTGAAGCTTCATCAGGTTCTGACAGTGATTATCAGAGGGGGGAAAAAAATTCCCTTGTGTTTCTAGCAGAGGGAAGGGGAAAAGAACCATTTTGAAATATGCCAAAACACTCTGCTCTTGTTAGCAGGGCCTGCCCTCAAAAGAAGCTGTTTAACCAGAGCCTAGCCTCCTGGGGTTTTATCAGAGCCTAACCAACTTGGAGGAAGGGATACACCCACATCCAGCCACCTCTACACACCCTGTCCCACCTAATGGGATAACACTGAGAAGTGCGGCCTTGAGGCAGAAGCTCACAGAATGACTGAGGCTCACCTATGGGACCACAGACACTTCTCCTCCCCGGCACCTTGTCACCACGTCACTAGAGGCCTGTTCACAGCGGTTCCTCTTACCCAGTGCATCATGCCCAGCTATCAAGGGAAAATTACAACACACACTGGAAAAACACAGATGGGAGAGACAGAGCAAGCCACAGAACAAGGATCAGACAGGGCGGTGATGTTGGAACTACCAAACCGGGAATCTAAAATAGCTGATTAATACGCTCAGGGCTGTAGTGAGTGAAGTAGACAGCGGGCACGAACAGATGGGCGATACAAACAGGTGAAAATCCTAAGACGTGTTATCACTCAGTCCTGTCCAGCTCTTTGCGACCCCGTGGGCTGTAGCTCTTCAGGCTTCTCTGTCCGTGGAGTTCTCAGGGCAAGGATACTAGAGCGGGTTGCCACTCTCTGCTCCAGGGGATCTTCCTGACCAAGGGATTGAACCCAGGTCTCCTGCATTGCAGGTGGATTCTTTACCATCTGAGCCACCAAGAAAAAACTAAAAAGAAATGCTAGAGATCAAGAATGCAGTAACAGAAATGAAGAATACCTGTGATCAGTTTCGTAGGCTGGACACATCTGAGGAAGGAGTCCCCGAGCTTGATTATCTCAAGAGAGACCTCCCAAAGTGAAAAGCAAAGAGAGCAAAGAGTGGAAAAACACCATACAGTCTTCAAGAACTGTGAGACGACTACAAAAAAAATGTAATAGAAAATGGAAATACCAGAGGAGAAGGAAGAGAGAAAGGAATAGAAGAAACATGTGAAAAAATAATTATGAGAATTTCCGGAAATTAAAGGCAGACCTCAAACCACAGATCCCAGAAGCTCAGAGAACATCAAGCAGGACAAATTACTGAAAAATTACACCTAAGAATATTATTTTCAAACTACAGAAAATCGAAGGTAATGAAAGTAGCCAGAAAAAAAAAAACCACCTGACTTAGAGAAGAACAAGGACAATAATTATATCTGACTTCTCAGGAGCCATGCAAGCAAGAAGAAGGTTGAGTGAGACATTTTAAATGTTGTGAGAAATAAATCACCCACCTAGAATTCTATAGTCTGGAATGATCCTTCAAAAGTGAAGGAGAAATATAAAGACAAAAGTTGGGAGAATTTGTTGCCTGTTGACCTGTCTTACAGGAAATGTTTGAAGAAATTCTGTAGAGAGAAAGACAATGATAAAAATTCAGATTTACATAAAGAAAAGAAGCACTTTGGAGGAGGAAGGGAAAAGATTGTGTCGTCTTATAGTTTTAATCTGTATTCCCTGGGCTACTATTTAAGTTAAACTTCCCTTTTTCCTAGTTAAAAATGAAAATAAATTAAACAAGATTAACAGTGGTTCTCCTGAGCTATTAACTCCAACATGGTCCCCCATCAGACCTTGATCAGGGTTCAGAGTTCCCACCGTTTAGAACGGAGTGGGGGCTGGGTAACCTCTGCCTCACCCCTCTCCTCTTCCAGTAAAGAACCTAATCACCTCTCACTTGCTTCCCAAAGAGCCAAGGGAACAATTAAGGAGAGAGGATGCGAAAGACAACAACACAAAGGCTCTGTGTTTGCGGGATCTTTCCCCTGCTTGGTGTCATGTAAGGCTTCAAGCAGACACAATCCTACTCTAAAGATGAATGATTTAAGTGTCAGCTAAAGTGTCAGAACCTGGATTTGAACCTTGGCCTCCTGGCTTCTCCTGGCCCCTTCTACCCAGGAGTTTTATAAAACAGCAGTGGGAATGGTTCACCTCGGTTTCTGAAAACACTGAGTTTCTAGGATGTCTGTCAGAGGCAAAGAGATTATTTGCATGCAGATAAATGGGCAGGGAGTCCCTGAGAGAGTCAACTGTAGGTGGAGGTCAGTGAACTTCCCTGAGCAGATTCACACTGCAGAAGGAAGGCTGTGGGTTGACTCCAGTTCATCCTGGCAGGTGTGATGCTGAGGTGGGTGCTCAAATGGGGCCCTGGTGGCTGGCCAGGCTCTAGCATCTACGAAGGCCACTTTTCTCTCTTTCACCCCTGTTCTTCCTGGAATCCTCAGGGTGGAGGCAGGCACATTCGAGAAGATTAATCTGGAAATATCTGGAGAAACAGGATAAGAGAGTTCTAGGGCGCGGCCTTTGTCAGAATCAACCCTGTTCAGCAGACAACAGGCTACTCCTCTGTGCCCCGTGTGCCACAAAATCCATTGAACCAGAGCCCATGAATATTCACACTCTTGCCTCCTTTCCTGTAACTCTCTTTGGGAAGTTTTTTTTTTTTTTTCATTTTCATTGTTCACCTGGTGATTGAGGTCTA
Source organism: Neotragus moschatus (assembly GCA_006410615.1). NCBI lineage: Eukaryota > Metazoa > Chordata > Mammalia > Artiodactyla > Bovidae > Neotragus > Neotragus moschatus. Next base: position 70,987 of record SJYA01002313.1, read on the forward strand.
ACTAAAGGTCAGAAATTTATGGCTATTTTTAAAAGACAGATTTTAAGCCCAAGAATGGAAAATATGCTTGAGAATAAAATGAATGCATCGGGCACTTGACAGGGATGATATTGAAGACACTTAGCAACCAATAGGCACAGACTCTGGTCAACTGTAACAGGGCTCTGAAGCACCAGATGTTAACCCTTTAGTTGCTGAATCTAGGGGAGATGGTCGGGAAAATGGGAGAACCCCTGGGGGCTCAGTTTATTCACCAACTGGTACAGAAGTATTTCTGCTGGGTTTTTGTTTGTTTTGTCTTTTGGCTGTGCTGGGTGGCTTTTGGGATCTTAGTTCTCTTGCCAAGGATGGATCGAACCTGTACCCTCGGCAGGAAAAGTACCTAACTACTGGACCACCAAGGAATTCCCAGTACTTCTGTTTTTAACAATCGGTTTGCCTTCCCCTAAGCAGAAAGCTGAATCCTAGCCCTGAAGCTGACCGTCTGGGGATGGAAATGCTAAACCCAAGGGAAATTAAGAGATCTGGTCAAGGTCATATAACAATGTCCCAGCTCAGCCTATAACCTTGTTTTTAGATCCTCAACCTCGTACGAGGAAAAGTGTCCCGCTAACATTCTGATGTTTTGTATTTATCAACTCATAGACCTTGTCAATACCATAATATTTTAAGTTATTTATAATCGTATAGAAAGCAGGCTAAGGTCATGTCAATATATGAAGTTATTACCTAAACCAGGGGGTGGCAAACATTTTCCATAAACGTCACCCTGCAAATATTTTTTGGTTTGTGGCTCACAAATCTCTGTAGCTCTGGCGTTGTAACAGTAAGACAGCTGTACAGATGAGTCAATGAATGACTGTGGTTGTATTCCAACACAGTTTTATTAATGGGCATAAAAATGTAATTTTTGTATGATTTTCATGTGACACAAAATATTATTCTTTTGATGTTTTTAACCATTAGAGATGGAAGAAAACTGAAAAAATATTCATTCATTGGAACACCTCCTTACCTTCCAAATCATACAAAAACATGGTGGGCTGGATTTGGCTCATGGGCTGCACTTTGCTAACCCCCGGGCTCAAGGTCGGGGAAGGCCATGGCACCCCACTCCAGTACTCTTGCTTGGAAAGTCCCATGGACGGAGGAGCCTGGTAGGCTGCAGTCCATGGGGTCGTGAAGAGTCGGACACGACTGAGCGACTTCACTTTCACTTTTCACGTTCATGCATTGGAGAAGGAAATGGTAACCCACTCCAGTGTTCTTGCCTGGAGAATCCCAGGAACGGGGGAGCCTGGCGGGCTGCCGTCTATGGGGTCGCACAGAGTCGGACACGACTGAAGTGACTTAGCAGCAGCAGCAGCAGCAGCAGCAGCAGGGCTCAAGGTTCACCATCTCCCCGGCATAGTATTAACACACAACAGGAACCAGTGTGGAGTTGGTCTAACTCACCCTACAGTCTATATACGTGAGTAAGCCTGTGAGCCACTTTGAATTCTAGAAATCTGTTTATGGCTGTCTGGAGGTTGCCTGCGAATGGGGGAGCTGACCGACTCTGGGGGCTGTGTGTGCAGAACTGCCTTGGAATCAAGAATTGAGGGACCAGCCCGGGGCTCCCCAAACCGGGGGCCCTTACCTGCTCGTTAGCCTGCCCCGCTTCTCTCTGTGCTTCCCCGGGAAGGGGCTCATCAGGAGTCAGCATTTCGCCTCCCTCCTGGTCTTCCTCACTGTGTTATTCTGGGAGGCTGTATAACAAGTAGCTGAGTACACGCGCTCTGGCCTGCGGCTCTGCTCCTGCGGGTGACCTTGGGCCAGTTACTATAGTTATGCTCCCTGGGCCAGCTTTTCTCTACTGGCAACACAATGTGGAGTAGCTAAGTCAATAAGTAGAGAGGACCTATAAGTGCTCAGTCAAATACAGCTCTAAATATCCCTGTTCCGGTTCTCTCCTGTCTCTCACCTGAATCCACCCATTGGACTGGATTAGGAAGCACCAGGCTGGCTTCTGGGGACGTGGCTGCAAAGCCAGGAAAGACTCAGCCCTGGTCTTGGAGTCCTTCAGCCCATTCAAGGGTAGTTGTTTCAGTTAGCAAACACCCCAAAACACATGCATGCATTTGTTGACAGTCTTGCAGCGTGAGCAGTGTGCAGTGTAGCCGGCTGGCTTGCTTCTGTGTCACTGAGTCATAACTGAGTGGCTCCCCTGGAGCTGGAGGCTGCATGATACCGTCACTCGCTCTCCACAGGGGTGGCTGGAACAGCCAGGACTAGCTGGGCTGACCCCTCTCTCCTCCAACACCTCACTCCCCTCATGGCCTCTCTCTAGCATGGTGGCAGCGCCTTCCTTGAGGACAAAGACGGACGCAGGAAGGCACTTAAGGTCCCAGCCTAGAAGACATGGTATCATTACCACCCCTGCCTTTGTAAAAGCAAGTCACAGGGCCAGCTTGATGCAAGCGGAGGTGACACAGTCTCAGTGTCTTGAGGGAGGGAGCGTACAGGAGTGGAGGAGCTGCGGGCAGTCATCTTTGTGGGGTATCTACCAAAAGGATGGAAAGACATAGTGTAAACAGCTTGGGAGCAGCATTCAGACTAGCTTGACCCTTTATAAGCCAGAACCTAGACGCTAAAATAAATATTTTATCTTTATTTTTAATTTTTTCCCTTTTCTTCTTCTTCTTTTTTTTTTTTTTTCAGGCATGCAGGTTATGAGATCTTAGTTCCCCAGCCAGGATTGAAACTGGGCTCCTGGCAACTGAGTCCTAATCAATGAACGTCCAGGGAATTCCTTCTGAAGACATATTTGAAGACATTAAAGAAAGATTTCTTTCTCTGGTGGTATGAAAGAGTTCTTTTAATTTTAAAACTTATTTTTCAAAAGCTTCGTTCATCTTATTGAAAAAAAATCCTAAGATAATGCTAATGAAAAATAAGAATTTTAGTCACTTTCTGTAACTCAAAAAGATTTTGCATGACTCTCTACTTTTATATATTCCATTTTTATAATGATAAAAGTTACATTATAGAAATGAGAAACAAAACCCTTTATATAGGCTGTTCACAAACCGTATTCAGTTATTTTTACTTATCACAATATCCAACATTCTTTCCATGTCCCCTACATGGTTTTCATAATTGCTTTTTTCAATAGCTACTATATTGTTCCATTGTGTTGACCTGTCACATCCCATTAAATCTTTCCCCTCCTGGTCATCTCAGTTGTTTCTGCTGTGAAATATTTTTTTCGTATTTTGACACGGCCTTCCTGTTTTTTTTTTAATAGTTGAATGATATTTCATTGTGTTTATCTATCAGCTTCCATGAACATGTGTTCCTTTTGAGGTGACCATCTTGGCTGTGTGTGCAGACTGGGTTGCAGCGAAGCTGGTCACAGAAACACATGCTGGGACCAGGAGAGGCCGCATCTGTCACTCACAGGCAAAGGCGATGGGGGAGGCTGGAGGCCAGGATATGACCAGATCAGTCACAGCGCAGGTTGATCAGCCCTGACGGACAATTACCTCTGCCCTTGTTTATCCATCACTCATGCACGCCTAAACTTTTGTCTCAGGATGTCTTGAAATGCCGCTCAACTTCCTATTGTTGTTATTTTTAACATGTTATAAGAAGCCTATAGTATCATAGCTCTTTTTTCTTCTTTTGAATGACTTTATAGATAAATTCCTAGGACTGAATTACGAGGTCAGAGAGCACTGAATATCTGTTTGGCTCCTGCTACGAATGGCACAGTTGCCTCCCAAAGCTGGCACTACATCCGGGTGCTATTGTTCAATATTAGCATTGAAAAGAAGCCCGAAGGTGAATGGGCGTCTCCAATAGGCGTCCCCATGGTTCTCCTCTCTATGCGCTGATCATAGCATTTATCACAGTCTTTGACTGATGGCTCACTTGTCTACCTGTTCACCTAGTCTCCAGATCCCTAAGGAAAATAGGCATCTTGTCCATCTTTGAATGTCCAGTCCTAGCACAGTGACTAGTCCTACAGAGAAGAAGTGAAATGAATACTAATTTAATAAGTAAATAAATGATTACCTGAAATGATAATTATTTTCTCAGACTTAGTTTCAAATCCATCTCCCTGAGCCGCGTCCATACTCCTTTGGACTGACTTTACTCATCTCTAAAATGGGGATAACAGCTACCTTGCTGGATCTGTGTGGGCATTGGAGACAGTGTTTCTAAAAGGTCTAACATAGAGCCTGATGCAATAACAGGAGACAGTTTTTATTAGGATGTCACGTAAAAGTCATGTGTGAATACATTGAATTTCCCTTTGTAAGAACCATTTATATATTTCCTCCATTTATACGTTAAGTTCTAACCATTTTTCTAATAAATTTGAACGAAGTCTTCTTATATTTTAGTTTTCAGTCCTTTGTCACATCAGTTAAAAGTGTTTTAATTGTATCATTTTTCTTATAGAGGGTTTGCTGTTGCTGTTTAGTTGCTAAGTCATGTCTGACTCTTTTGTGATCTCAGAGACTGTAGCCCGCCAGGATCCTCTGTCCCTGGAATCCTCCAGGCAAGAATACTGGAGTCAGTTGCCATTTCCTCCTCCAGAGGATCTTCCCAACCCAGGAGTTGAACTCACGAAGCCATGTCTCCCGTGGCTCCTACATTGGCAGGCAGATTCTTTACCACTGCACCACCTGGGAAGCCCCATATTTAAGTGATCACTGTTAAATCTCCTATAATTACTTAAAAAAAAAAAAAAACGCAAAACACTTCATTTCTTATTTTTTAAGAAAAAGAACATTACCAAATAACTTTCAAACAAAAGGGGTAAAGTCAGGGTGAGGCTGGACTCAAGACAACAGTTGAGGGTGGGCTCTGTTGGGAGGGCAGGGTAGGGGACAGCCAGCCTCTGAGTTCTGACTTAGACTATCCATGCCACCTGCAGGGAAATGGCCCCTGTTTAAAATTCTACCCCATTGGTGTCAACAGAAGCTCTCGCTCTTGGGGTCTGGAGTGGACGTACCTTTTGGCCTCAGGGTAAGGGATGACTAGTTAGCTGCCTCATAGACAAGAGTTTACAGCTAAAGACTCTGCCTCCTTTCCATTTGGTTATGAACATGAGGCTAAGCTCTGGTCAGAGCTCTGCAAATGAGAACTTGCTGAGTGGAATTTCTAGAAAAGTTCCTTCAAGGTGAGATAGATATCTGGGTAGTGCCTCCATTGCCTCATTTCCGTCCAGACACTTCCTACGTGGAGTATAGGTGCAATGACTGGGGCTGCAGCAGCCATGTTGAGCCATAATCTGACCATAAAGCTAAGAAATCAAGCAGTGGAAATGATAGCGCCCTGATGAACCACAGTACTAGCCTGGGGATGCGCACCTTTGTGCTTATTTTATGAGAAAAAAATAAATCTCTCGTTACTTAAGCCACTTTGGTTAGTTCTTGTTAATAACAGCTAATCTCCATTTCTAATGGGCTTCCCTGGTGGCTTAGGTAAGAATTTGCAGCAGTGCAGGTGACCTGGATTCAATCCCTGGGTTGGGAAGATCCCCTGGAAAAGGAAATGGCATCCCACTCCAGTATTCTTGCCTGGAGAATTCAATGGAGAGAGAAGCCTGGCAGGCTGCAATCCATGGGGTCACAAAGAGTGGGACAGGACTGGTTGACTGACACTAAGTAACTCCGTTTCTAATAGATGTATTTCAAAGCATTATATCCTATTCTTTCTTCATTGACATTTGACATGGGTTTGCTTGGCCTACAGCTTTCAGCTCAAATGTCATCTCTCCAGAGCCACCTTCTCTGACCAGCCACCAGTCCTAAAGTTGCCACCCTCCACCTTGTCACTGTTCTTCCCCATCACCTCGGTTGGTGGTCCTTACTATGCCTTTCATACCAGCAATGATCTAACGTGTTGATTTCGTCACTTGCTTGTCCATCCTGCTTCCTTGCACTGGGCCTGTCCTGCTCTCCTCTGTCATGGGGAGCTTTCTGCGCACGTGGTGGGTGCTCAGTGAGGACATGTGCACTGGGCGAGTCTGTGCAGGTGCCAGGACGAGACACTGGGAGTAGGCGGGCCTGCTGATAGGTTTCGTTAGGGGGCATCCAAGAGGCTCGAGCGGAAAGCTTGTTGTGCCAGTGGGTAGCAGGCCAGGGTACAGAGTGGGAGGGAGAGGCTGACTTTCCCTAACCCCGCCCCTTCAGAGTGTGAAACACACTACCCACTCAGGGCCCCTCTGCTTGGGCAGAACGTGAGTTCACATTCACCACCTGCATTCTCTGTCATGGCTTCTGTGCCCACACCGCAGGCTCTCAAATTCCTAAACCATCTGTGTCAAGATAGAGCTTCATCCCACGGGGAGATACTCACCGTGAGCCTCCACAATGATGGTTGTTGACTGACTGAGCCCCCAACATCCCTAGTGCCAGAAGGCTTTTTCTACCCGGAAGGTCTTTGACAGAAGTGGTTGTGGTTTCTCCTTGTGACTTGATTAAATCCCAACTCAGTCTAGGCTGCCTGGTACAGGTCTCACTCCTCCAAGGAGCCTTCCTTGATTGCTCTGGTTCACCTGGGTCCTTCCTGTTTCCCATGCCCTGACCCCCACTTTGACATATCTGTTTTACTCATTTGTTCATTCACCTAGAAACTCCTATTTAAGTCCTCCCCTGAGCCAGGTACTATGTTAGTCCCTGGGTTACAACAACCAAAAATAAACACAGACCATAGTGATCACATATTAATTCTTTTTTTCTCTTTACCTTTTGGCCATGCCATGCAGCATGTGGGATCTGAGTTCCCTGACCAGAGATTAACCTGTGCCTCCTGCATTGGAAGTGCCAGGGAAGTCCTGAACCATGTATTAATTCTTGAGATGTTTGCAGTTTTCAATGCCTTGTTGATCATCAAATTGTATAAATAAAAGTCCTAAAGTTAAGTGACATTCACAAAGCAGAAGCAAAGTAGCTTTCAGCCACCAGTGCAAGCACTCAGCTCATGACCAGCACGGTGATGGCTGCAGAGAAAGGTTTGCTGTAGGGCTGCTGCTGCTGCTGCTAAGTCGCTTCAGTCGTGTCCAACTCTGTGCGACCCCATAGACGGCAGCCCACCAGGCTCCCCTATCCCTGGGATTCCCAGGCAAGAACACTGGAGTGGGTTGCCATTGCCTTCTACCACAGACCCACTTAACTCTTTTGGGGGCAGTCGAGCTGTGTACACATCTGTGGTCTGCTGTTTTGTGGGGCTTCCTTGGGGGCTGGAGCTAACAGCAACCCTGCCTGGAGGTCACTGTGGCACCTTCCGATGGGGAGCTGTGGAGCACAACCGTAGGAGGAGGTAAACCTCTGTTAGCCACAAGAAATTCAAGGTTTAGGTTCTGGGCAACTAAGAGACAGAAGGGAAGGAAGTTTGATTCTTTCAGTGAAAACCCAAGAGCCTGCAGCAGGGTGGGCCACAGGATAGTCAAGGAGTCCCAGAAGGGTCTTGATGGCACCAGCAAAGGGGCAGGGGGCTTCCCTTCTCCTGTGGGTGGGAAGGAGCTGAGTCAGCTCACATCCTGCCTTTCCTTGTCCAGCGAGACCAAACATGCTCTGAGTACGACCAATCAGTCAGTGCCCTTGTGCCATGCCCTCAAACACAAATGCACTCAGACGTCACCGTGACACTGCTTTGTAATCCGGAATCCAAACAACCACAAGCTCACACAGCCAGACTCTTCTTCCCTTGACTTGTGTCAGCAGGAAGCAGCTTCTACATTATATCACAGAGCCAGCGAGATGGAGCCAGGGCTTTCATCACTCAGAACCTCAGCACTACGTCCACGGATTGCTCACACTCGAAGCGACGTACCTGGGGACTCAATACTGATTCTTAGGAGGCAACTGTGGCATGGATAAGCCACACTGGGTAGCATTTTCATGTCAGGTGTGTTTCATTGGAGCATGACTCCTTGAAAATGGCATGACCTCTTTGGCTTTCGGTTGATTAGAATGTTGAAGCAATCAGGCCAGCCCACGGCTGACCTTGCTGGACAGGCCCGAGGTTCACCCATCTTGTGATGACTTGTCTGTTTGTAATCCCAGCCTGGCTTCTTCCTGCCGCCCAGAACTCTTTGGCTTGCTCCAACCCCTTGCTGTGTGCTCAGCAAACATAAATGCATTTCAGAGATTAAGCAAAACATAACTAAGAGCGCAAATTTCCTAGAGGAAAGAAAATCATAAACAGTGACGCATCCCAGACCAGACTACCTGCTGCTTTCACCACGGGGGCATCCGCCCTTCGCTTACCTGGGTGAGCACTGGGAGCTGGCCTTTGTGGCCCTGTGGCTGTGGATACACGGGCCTGGTGCTTTGTGGGCAAATCTTTGTCTGCCATCTTTCCCGAGGCCACGAACTCTCAAGAGCGTCTCTTGTGCCTGCTCCTGGTGTGGGCCCCATCCACACCCATGGAGACTGTAGGATAGTTGTAGGTGGAAACCACAGGGGGCCTCTGGGACTAGAAAAGAGAAACCATGAGTGTGTCATAACACCAAGGTGGAAATGAAGCAGCAGGGCTCAGACTAATGGGTATCTGGAGGATCTGTCTTCTGCAGGCAGCCTGGGGAGGGGTGAGAATGAGTCCCACCCAGAGAGTTCAGTGGAGCTGCAGCCAGGGCATTTGCCAGTCCTAGAGTTCCAGAAGGCCCCAGCTGCTTCATCCACTGCTTGATACCCCTCTTCCTCACCATCTATTACAGGTTGAATGGGTGTCCCCAAAAAGGTATGTTGAGGCCCCAGTCCTCAGTACCTCAGCTTCTGACTTTATTTGGAAATAGGGTCATTGCAGATGTAATGAGCCGGGATGAGTCAAACTGGAGAAGGGTGGATCTCGAATCCAACATAGCTGGTGTCCTTAGAAGGCCACACGAAGACAGAGACATGCAGGAAAAGTGGCATGTGACGACCAAAGCACAGACTGGAGGGACGCGGGTACAAGCTGAGAGCCGCCCGGAGCATCAGAGGCCAGGAGAGGCGCAAGCAAGGATTCCTCGACAGCTTGGAGACAGTGTGGCCCTGGGACTCCTTGATTCCAGTCTCTCTGGCCAGCGCCTCCTGGACTGGAAGACAACACGTTTCTGTTGCTTGAACCCACTCAGTTTGTGGTACTTTGTGACAGCAGTCTTTGGAGACAAGTCCCCACCCCTCTTGCTTTTGAGATACTATGTCAGAGGTGAATTTATTGCGACGCTAAGAAAGCATGAAGCTAACAAAACATTGTGACATATGACAAACTGTACAGTCTAAGTCCATAGAGGCAAAGCTATGGTTTCTCCAGTGGGCATGCATGTGAGAGCTGGACCATAAGGAAGGCTGAGCGCTGAAGAATGGATGCTTTTGAACTGTGGTGCTGGAGAAGACTCTTGAGAGTCCCTTGGACTGCAAGGAGATTCAACCAGTCCATCCTAAAGGAAATCAGTCCTGGGTGTTCATCGGAAGGACTGATGCTGAAGCTGAATCTCCAATACTTTGGCCACTTGATGCAAAGAGCTGACTCATTAGAATAGACCCTGATGCTGGGGAAGATTGAGGGCAGGAGAAGAAGGAGATGACAGAGGATGTTGGATGCCATCATCAACTTGAAGGACATGAGTTTGAGCAAACTCAGGGAGATGATGAAGGCCAGGGAAGCCTGGGGTGCTGTAGTTCATGGGACATGACTTAGCAACTGAACAGCAACAACAAAAAGCAGGAGAGTCAGCCCTTTTCCAAAGTCCTGGAACTCACTGTGTGTTTGTAATTTTGGATTACTTTTCTTAAAGGGTGTCATCTATAGCATGTGAGTCATCCTCCACGGACCCCGGCTGTGTCCTGGTCCCTCTGAGGTCCTGGGCACAGCCTCGGGGGGGTGGACTGCAGGCCCCGGAGGGGTCCATGGACAGTCCTGACTCCACAGACGGCATCGCCAGCCCTGGAGGCTTTGGAAAGAGGGGCCGGTGTTGGGTTGTCCTGTCTGTGGGGGCAGAAGGCTGAATGGGAGCACTTCTCAGAGTCACTCCTGGGTGATGACATAGAGCCACCTCCCATCAGAACCTCAGTGGGCAAAAGCTCACATTTACAGCAGGCAGCTTCCATGGAACAGAGCTCGGCCCCGATGGAACAGCTGAGCCCGGGGGAGAGAGAGGCCCGTCACTGCTCTCCTTGCAGGCTGCCCTGCTGCGAGGTCTTGTGCCTCCCCGACCCCTGTCTTCCTTCTCTACGTCCGCATTAGAGGGGTGGCAGACGTGACCCCTCAGGCCCTACAGGCATGGGCACACATGACCCATCCTCTGGCTCAACACAACTGCTTTCTCATCCCGTCGCCCATGTCCAGGCTGACCCCGATTCAAACCAGTATTATCCATGTGCACTTGGCACTTAGCTGAGCAGTGGGGAATCCTGGGTGAATCGCATGTGGGCCCTGGGATTGAGGAGCTTGTATTTTGCTTAGTCACTCAGTCGTGTCCGACTCTTTTGCAACCCCATGGACTGTAGCCCACCAGGCTCCTCTGTCCATGGGATTCTCCAGGCAAGAATACTGGAGTGGGGTGCCATTTCCTTCTCCAGGGGATCTTCCCCACCCAGGGATCGAACCTGCATCTCCTGTATTAGTAGGTGAATTCTTCACCACTGAGCCGCCAAGGGAGGCCTGGAAGGAGACAGATCCAAAAATACCTCAGAGCCATAGCAGGTTCCATTCCAAACTATGGCAATAAAGTAAGTCACACAAACTTTTCTGGTTTCCCAGTGTATGTAAAAGATACGTTTAGGACTTCCCTGGTGCTCCAGTGGTTAAGAATCTACCTGCCAATATAGGGGAAACGAGTTTGATTGCTGGTTCAGGAAGATCTCATATGCCAAGGGGCAATTCAGCCTTTGTGCCACAAACACTGAGCCCTCGTTCTGGAGCCCGTGCTTTGTGACAAGAGAGGCCACAGCAATGACAAGCCGTGGCACCACAAGCAGAGAGTAGCCTTCACTTGCCGCAACTAGACAAAGCCCACACAACAACAAACAGCCAGTGCAGCCAGTAAATAAATAAATGATTAAAAGCAGAAGTCATGTTTATACTATACTGCAGCCTGTTCAGTGTGCAACAGCATTATGTCTACAAGACAACATACATATCTTTATTGAAAAATACTCTATTCTATAATCTATGTGGAGAAAGAATAGATATGTGTATATGTATAACTGAACCACTTTGCTGTTCACCTTTGCTGAAACTGATAACATTGTATCCTCCAACTTAAAAATTTTTAGATAGCTTACTACTATGAAGTGCTAATCATCACGTGAGAGCCCAGGGTTGCTGCACCTTCCCTTTGTGAAAACTGCAGGACCCCCACAGTGCAGTAAAACAGGGTATGCTGGTAATTGACCACACAACACAGAAATAACACTAAAGAATGTGGCCACTGCCCAACAGGCAAGCACTGTGCCATCTGGCTTCTCAAGAGGGCAATTAATTTCAATTTGCGTGGGGGTGGGTGAGGGTTTTATGAAAGGAGGTGCTGCAAGGTGGTGATTCAAGGTGTGAAACGGTCAGAACTCACGACGATGACCAGCAAGAGAGGAGCAATTTCCCTGGGGCCCTGGTGAGTATCCTCAGAGGCTTGGTCGTGGGAAAGTCCCCGGACCTTGCAAAATGAGGTGGGGTAGTAGGGCCGCGCAGGGCAGGGAGGGCCGCGGGGTGCCACTCAGAGCTAGAGCGTCTCAGTGCTCTAACCCTAGGCTCAGCTGTGCCCCAGTGGGTGTGCCAACTGCTCACAGCCCCAGGTGGGGTGAGCGCTGGGCACATCCAGGCACTGGCTTGGCCCCTTCCCTCTGGAAACAGATTTCCTTCCATTTCCAGAACAGCCTCTCACAGCTGCGCCTCTTCTCCCTGGATGTTGCAACAAAACCACCTGCCCTCCTGTGAAAGAGGGCATTGTTTCCACCTGGGCCACCCCCAGCAGGGTGGGGAGAGCAGAACCCGCTGAAGAGAAGCCCAGCCTGCCGGGTGGGGGCTTCTCAGTGCCAGGCCTGAACCAAGCAGCGGGTGTGGCTGCCATAAAAGAAACAACTCCCCGGGCACCACAAACTGAGACAGCACTGCTGTCTTCCTCAAGGCGTCCTCACCGCTGGGAAAGCTCTCCTGAGAGCTCACCCACCTTTGGGGGATAAAATGTTTACAAGAGCAAAACACATAAAGAGACTTTGTTTTGTTTTTCTTTAGACACTTGAGCCATCACAATCACAGTTAAATAAAGTAAATAGAGCAAAATTCTCTAACCATGGTCCATGCAGAAAGAGCAAAAGTGACTGTCCTGAGGATGGCCAGTTCAGACCAGGCCCGTGGGGCCAGATTGGGGGGCACAAACTCCAGCCTGTTTTCACCACCAGCTGCCCAGGGGTGGGGGTATGACCAAGTCTTTAAAAGTCTGGGTAAGATGCAGATTTTTTAGTTGAGTATCTAACCTGAGACCTCCACATGGGATGGGTATACAGAGTGTGTTAGTTTTGAAGTGAGGGTATATCTGTGTGTCAGTGTGTGTGTGCGTGTGTGTGTTTCTGTGTTTGCATGTATGTGTGTTTTCTTGTATGTCTGTGTATGTATCTCCGTGTCTGTATGTCTCTGTGTGTCTGTTCATGTGTGTATCTGTGTGTGTGTGTGCCAGTGCGTGTGTTTGCTTATGAGAGAGAGAGGGGAAGCACCAGTTATGGGCTGGTTCATGCAGGGACTCTGGGGGCCCTGGGGCCCCTCTCAGCCCCACTGACCCACTGTCTCACTTGCTGCCTCCGCCCTCCATAGACACCTGCGTCCTTTGATCGCCTCAGCATTTCCTGATGGCAGCAAAGGGATGGCCAGTTTTATGTTCCAGGTTGTTAACTCATGGAAGTTCTGGAAAAACAAACATGTAGGTGCTGGGTGCACAGAGCATCCTGCCTGCACAGTGGGCCCCTTGTCAGGGCCCACGCTGCTCCCTGCTGGCTGGCTGGCTGGTGTGGCCCTGGCAGCA
>SJYA01002314.1:10580-37433 GCA_006410615.1 Neotragus moschatus
GGTTACTTTTGGTACCTAGGCAAGTCATTTAACTTAAGAAAAATCTTATTGCGTTAAATATTTTTAATCATGTCTTGGCAATATAGCAGCATCTAGAACTGTTCTAGAAATTAGTTAGGAATCATGCTTTGAAGTTATATTGAATTTTTCTGCATTTTAGTCATGTAGATTGCGGTTTGTTAATTCTGTAAATGTTGATTCAATAAATTATTTTAAATTTGCAGTTCATCTGTACTAAAATCTCAGTTTTCATCCTCACTAGAACTGAAAGACAGCAAGCAAATTTTATCAATTACGAAGACCTTTAAGGTTGAGAATATTGGACCACTTCCTGTAACTGTGGCATCTCTGAAAATTAATGGGTATAACTGCCAAGGTTATGGATTCGAAGTGCTGGACTGTCATCAGTTTTCCTTGGGCCCCAACATGTCCCGGGACATCAGCATCGTGTAAGCACTGGGTTTCAACTTCAGTTTGGGGGTGCACTCACTATATTGTGGGGAAACACCTTTTGTCACTGGTAAGATTGTCTTCAGTTGTTTTCATGTAAATAATGGTCTTGTAGAGGTAAAAATTCTGCTGTCCTTAGGGTTATTTTGCTCTGTGCCTAAAGTGAAAACCATCAGAAGCTCATAAAGATGGCTCTCGTCGGCAGGTTTACTCCGGACTTCACATCCTCCTGGGTCATCCGCGAGCTGGCTCTGGTCACGGCGGCAGGCCTGGAGTTCCGCTTCACGCTCAACGTGACCCTGCCTCACCACCTGCTGCCGCTGTGCGCCGACGTGGTCCCGGGACCCAGCTGGGAGGAGTCGTTCTGGAGGCTCACCGTCTTCTTCGTTAGGTAGGCCACCCCTGCTCCGCTGCTCCTCCTCACCGAGGGAGAGGCCGTCCAGCCAGGCTGCTGGGGAATGCACATTGCCTGGCAGAATTGAAGCATAGGGATTGAGTGGATTGCGTTGCTTTGAGACCCCTGACAGCCGTGAAGTAGGCAAAGTGGTTCCTGGTGAGCTTTAAGAGAACAGAGAACCAAGTGTAGGAGAGCTCGAGGATCTGAGAGTGTAACGGACAGTTGCACTCCCTGTGTGTTCTTTGGCAGTCCCAGGGGAAGATATAAATGCTGTGTATAACATTTAAGATATATGAACATCACCTCTGGTATATGGTGTTATTAGCTTAGGGCAATGGCACTTTGAGATTAGAAGACTGCTGCTGCTGCTGCTGAGTCCCTTCAGTCGTGTCTGACTCTGTGCGACCCCATAGACGGCAGCCCACCAGGCTCCCCCGTCCCTGGGGTTCTCCAGGCAAGAACACTGGAGTGGGTTGCCATTTCCTTCTCCAGTGCATGAAAGTGAAAAGTGAAAATGAAGTCGCTTAGTCGTGTCCGGCTCTTAGCGACCCCATGGACTGCAGCCTAGCAGGCTCCTCCGCCCATGGGATTTTCCAGGCAAGAGTACTGGAGTGGGGTGCCATTAGAAGACTAGAATGACCCTTTCGGATGTGATTTTTATCCTGGAAAAAAATCTATAAAAATTCAGTTGAAACGTCAGAATGATAAGTATTCACCTGTTTAGAAATTTTGCTTTTTGAAGTTTTCAGACGTCGGAAATTTTAGTGTCACCCGTCTTATAGAATCTGAATAGTGTCCCACAACTCATTCCCTTCTTGTAGAGCTTGTCTTTTTAACGCTACCCAGAACCAAGTAGGAATGAACATGTTGTTTTTTTGTCCTCAGTCTGTCCCTGCTGGGTGTGATTTTAATAGCCTTCCAGCAAGCGCAGTACATTCTGATGGAGTTCGTGAAAACGAGGCAGAGACACAATGCCAGCTCCTCTTCGCAGCAAAGCGCTAGTCCAGTGGACGCAATCAGCCCTCATGCTCACAAGTAAGGGTTCTTGTCGTGTGCCTGGGGGAGACGGTGGCAGGTCTCACCTTTGATACTACTTCCTCCTGACTTTATGTTAAGGTGATATACCTTTAGAATCTGTACAGTTTTCTTCCAGTCACTGTGTGGCAGCTAAGCCATCCCTTCTAGTATATGCTAGACTTCATGTCAGGGCGCAGTTTATACCTCCTGGAGCTTGAATGGAAGGTGAGAAGTCCTTAGTACACCCCCGCCCCCACCATACTGCGCCCTCTGTCTCCTGCAGTTAGAGAGCAGAGGTTTATTCGGCTTGCCTTTATGTTAAATGTTTTTCTTCTTAAATTCAGAAGCAATTGCAAGAACTTTCTCGATACCTACGCCCCCTCCGACAAAGGCCGAGGGAAGAGCTGCCTTCCAGTCAGCAGCCCGCAGAGCAGGATCCAGAATGCCACGAAGAGGAGCCCAGCCACCTACGGCCATTCCCAGAAGAAGCACAAGTGCTCGGCCTACTACGGGAAGCACAGAGGCAGCGTGGCCGTGGCGAGCAGCGCCGGCGCCCCCTCGGAGGACAAGCCAGCCCCGGCCAAGGGGGACGGGTGCCCTGCAGGGGCGGGCGAGGCCTGGGTGGGCCTCAGGTGTGCCGGGGGCCTGAGCGCCAACCTGCAGAAGAGCTTAGCGCTCCCCAGGAGCTTCCTGGGTAAAGACGAAAACACCCTGAAAAGCGCGGTTGCTGCCAGTAATCCTTCTTCCGAAGGTCACGTGAAGGAGGGGGCGCAGACATGTATGTTTCCTAAGGAAACGGACTTTCAGATTTCAGAAAGCGTAGCTGAGCTCAAGGAGCGAGAGGTCTGTCCGATGAAGACCCCTAAGAGACTACCTGAAAATCATTTGCCAAGAAGTTCACCTCAGTGCCAGCCAGACTTGCCAGACATTTCCAGGAAAAATAATGGTAATCTTTCCCCCCTCCTCGGTGACTCTACTCTCTTCTCTGTCTCCAGTGCCTTCTTAGTGGAGTTCGTTTCCCCCTGTGACTTTAGTTTGAATTGTGGCCGTTGAGTTTTTAGTTCATGCCCTAAGTTTTATTGGCACAGATATAAATGCTGAAATACTGTGTGCACGATGGAAAGTGTAGTGTGGGACACCAAGTTTTTAGAGCTTTGTGGTTAAGGTTAATTTTTTAGTACGTTCGTTGGAATGATGCAAATATCATGTTTTATTGTTGGACATCTATTCCTAAGTATCTTTTATCTTGGCCTTTCAGACTGTTTGCAAAGATCCATCAGCCTATGCTTCTGATAGAATGAAACTTGCCAACTTTCTGGGCTTAGCAGCTGCCCCCATAGCATGCTGCTCATCCTTGGTTCTTCTCTACTTGTGTGCTTGTTTTTGTGTGTCCATCTTGACCATTTTAATAAGCACATTTCTGTTCCCTTCAGGAGTCGAATGTTTGACACTTTTTAATCTTGAAGAATTAGTTAGGTCTGATCTTATTTGAAACATCAGAATATAAATAACTTCATATTTTTCACTCCTTGATATTATAGAGGAGGTCACATATTGGCTGATTCTAATGAGCTTTATGCATTTAGCAGGGGGACAAAAACACCAAGCTGAATTTTAAATGTTCCTCGAAGGACATTTCTAATTTGAAAGGAAGCTGGGGAGCTCTGAGTAGGACATGGTTTGGGCCACTTGGCGTCATTCCTGGAGCCCTTGTCCGCCCTGCTGGCGTGGGCTCCATGCAGCAGTGTCCGCTTGAAGGACTCTTGTCCCCATGGCCTCTTCCTACATGTGAGGGTGCCCTCGGATGACGCACTCAACCACGTCTCCATCACGGCACCGTGTTGCTTGTCTGAGTGTGCCGATGGCGGGGCTGTGGGCCCCTGTTCTTCCATTTCTGTCCCAGATGTTCTCTGCGGCTCAGACTGCAAAACTCTTGTGAAAAGGGTGAAATTTTGGAGTGAGTCTAGCTGAGTATTTCTCATTTCATGCGTCACATGGGCCTGAGAACAGTATTCGATGTAGACTCACTTTCAGTTCAGTCAGTTCAGTCGCTCAGTCGTGTCCGACTCTTTGCGACCCCACCCATGAATCGCAGCACGCCAGGCCTCCCTGTCCATCACCAACTCCCGGAGTTCACTTAGACTCACGCCCATCGAGTCAGTGATGCCATCCAGCCATCTCATCCTCGGTCGTCCCCTTCTCCTCCTGCCCCCAATCCCTCCCAGCATCAGAGTCTTTTCCAATGAGTCAGCCCTTCGCATGAGGTGGCCAAAGTACTGGAGTTTCAGCTTTAGTATCGTTCCTTCTAAAGAAATCCCAGGGCTAATCTCCTTCAGAATGGACTGGTTGGATCTCCTTGCAGTCCAAGGGACTCTCAAGAGTCTTCTCCAACACCACAGGTCAAAAGCATCAATTCTTCAGTGCTCAGCCTTTGTCACAGTCCAACTCTCACATCCATACACGACCACTGGAAAAACCATAGCCTTGACTAGATGGACCTTAGTCAGCAAAGTAATGTCTCTGCTTTTGAATATGCTATCTAGGTTGGTCATAACTTTTCTTCCAAGGAGTAAATGTCTTTTAATGTCATGGCTGCAATCACCATCTGCAGTGATTCTGGAGCCCCGAAAAATAAAGTCTGACACCATTTCAACTGTTTCCCTATCTATTTCCCATGAAGTGATGGGACCGGATGCCATGATCTTCGTTTTCTGAATGTTGAGCTTTAAGCCAACTTCTTCAGTCTCCTCTTTCACTTTCATCCAGAGGCTTTTTAGTTCCTCTTCACTTTCTGCCATAAGGGTGGTGTCATCTGCATATCTGAGGTTATTGATGTTTCTCTCGGCAATCTTGATTCCAGCTTGTGTTTCTTCCAGTCCAGCCAGACTTGTTCGAGGGAATTGTTGCTCCCCAAATGCATTTTCTGTGGTCTTTTGCGTCTGTCAGACGTCTGTGTAACTCTGCCTGCTGTGTGCAAGGGCTGTGGTCTTGCAGGTGGATGGATGGACCTTCTGCTGCGTCAGAGCACTTTGAAGGGTGTGGGCCTTCAAATGATGTAGTGCCAGGAGGGTCAGAGGATTCAGATCCGTGCTCCTGGATCCTTGTCTGCTTCTTGCTGTTCAGTTCCCGTAGTAGAGCCTAGATGACCATGCAATATCTAATAGCACTCAGGAGGAGTGAATAAATTAAATAGAGGAGCCCACAGACATAGAATTTGCTTGTATCCTTGTAGTAGGTGGCTACTCCCCCCGTCCCCAAACCTTTCTGCCATGTGCAAATGACGGGTATGTTTAGGATGTTCTAAAAAGAAACAGATTTCTCACTTCAAGAATTTTTTAGAAACTGCTCTTTGGCTGACTTGTCAGCCTGTTAAGCAGTGTCAGGGTGATTGTGGGTCAGATCAGGTCAGAGTTGATGAAAGAACTGTGGGTTTTCATCATGTTTGTACCAGCAAATTCGAAGGTGCTAATTCACAGGCCTGTATTTCTCCCGAGAATTAATCTGTCAGCAAGAGGCTCCTCACAAGGAAACCCATTCACTGACATGGATTTGGTTTTGTCTTCTCTTTACATCACTATTGTAGGAAAATATCAAAGAGGTTAATAAGGAAACAAATGGCCTACCATTAATTAGTGATTTCGCATTTTAAAGAATTGAGAATTTTAAAAGTAAGAAAGGACCGAGAAATCTAGGGCAAGAAAATTGTAGTTTAAAAGGATATGGGGTTTATGGTAATACTGAGGGTTCAGGGTTCTTTTGTCAGATATTAAAGGATGGCATTGTGATAAGCTGGCAGATGGTGACAGGCGGGAAGGCGTCATGTATAAAGAACAGTCAAGAATGAGAAAACCAAAAGTGTTAGACCCTTCTGAGTTTTCACTTCCAACTTGGGAGCATCAGTATTTTTTTCTATCTTGAAAAGGATTTCACTTTGTATTTCCATCTTAAGATCCTTTCTAGAATCTGAAGAACACAGCTTCAGTCTTGTGAGCTGAACTCAGCCCCCCAGGAGCCGCTGGGGAACTGAGGTTCCACTCCTCTGAAACCAGCCAGCATCTGGGCCGTGTTTGTGCTGTTCCTCCCAAAGCGCATAGACGTTCTTAGAAACAGCCTAGTGACAAGGCAGCCTTTGGGAAGAGGGTCTGGGGAGGTGGCCTGTTTAGAGCACCAAAAGTGAGGTCCTGAGCCCGGTGGAGCTCCGGAGCGCCTGAGCGTTGTGCCCTCTGTCCCTCTGAGGCAGTGCTTTTTCTGAGTGTAGTCTGCTGTAAGAACAGTCTTCTGACCTATGTGTTAATGGCTACCTGCGCACCATTGTTGTGGAGAAAGAGTGTTTTCAGTGTTTTCTGAGTAACAGAAAATGCGTCATCCCTTTCATGCTCTTTCTCCTGCTTCCTTCTGAGAGGCCCATAGTAAATAATAAATTAAAATTGGCGATAGACATGCAGTCTGTCAACAGGTTCCTCAGGGCTCTGTTTGACACACTTGTCTTTCGCCATCAGCCTGTCAAACAGCTGTGAAATAGTGATACCCTCGAAGTGTGTGTTGTTTGGTCCAGAGTCTCTTGACAGCCTGACAGGAGCAGGGCTTTATAAATGTGTAATGTAAATAAGTGATCTTTTGAAATATATCTCTTTTTGAATGTTTATAACTATTATTTTTTCATTATATGATCAAAATAATGTAGATTTAGAACTGGAGACCAATTGCTCCTGGCCTCAGCGTGATGAAAGAGGAATAGTTGATAAATTTTTTGTTGTTTCTGCTTGTAATAATGTAAGGGATAATGAACTTTTAAATTTAATACTTTAAAGCCTTGAAATTAACATTGCATGGAAGTTTTTAATGAATTGGACAGATACTTCCTGTATAGTTACTGAAATGCTGGTATTTCAGAAATTAAAAAAAAAAATCTCATTTATTTAATACTTACAGATACCAAGAACTAGAAATGAAAATCTTGTGGTTTACTCAAAATACAGCATACAATTAGACTTGATACAGTAAAACTCTGAGCAGGACTCTGACCCATTCCCTCGTTTCATTCTTTGATTGCTTTTTGTTTTTTATCTTCCTTTTTACCTTCTCTTGTTTTTGTTTTTTATCTCTGTGGCTCAGACACTCCTGCTGTGGCCGAAGAGCCTGTTTGCACACTCAGCAGGATGCCCTGGGGCAGCTCCATGGTTAGAGCCACGTATATGCTCACGGTTATTTCTGAATTCTTGAATATTGCCGTGTTAGAGTTTCTGGAAGACTAAATTTGAGTTTGTTTTATTGTTGGTCCTGATACACTCCATTGGGTTGCAAAGAGTCAGACACAACTGAAGCGACTTTACCTGCCTGATTCTTAACCCCCACAGTAGGTATTAGGGATTTTCTGAGAGTCTGTGCTTTACCCCTTTTAAGGGGTAGTTTAGTGTTAAATATTAAATTTGGATCCTTTCTAAGAAACTTTGATGTCTGATACTTTTAGTACTGTTCTTGGCCTGAAGAAAACTTGAGGAAAATAATTTTCTCATGAATTAGGGTTCTAGGAAATTCATGGCACATTTTTAGAGAATAAGTGTATTCTGGTCACATGGATGGCTTTAGGAACCCCAAGTGATATCTTTGTTTGTGATGTTATTTTCTGTTTTGACCCTGTTTCCCTTGTTCTTGGCTCTTTCACAACTGCTTCATGGTGGATATTTTTTAAAATTAATTAATTTTAATCGGAGGCTAATTACAGCATTGTGGTGTTTTTTTCCACACATCGACATGAATCAGCCACAGGCATACATGTATCCCCCGATCCTGAACCCCCCTCCCATCTCCCTCCCCACCCTATCCCTCTGGGTTGTCCCGGAGGTGCTGGGTGTTTCACCTGTGGGTGTCGCACACCTGATCTGTGTTGCAGAGGATATTATGTTCCCAGCATGTTTATAGCTACATAATATTGACATAATTTTCCATTAACAAAATAAAAGAATGCTTGCCTTATAATGTTGCTGACGAAATGTACGCATCGTGCTTTGGGTGAGCTTGATGTGTAGCTTCAAGGTTGCAGAATCTGGAGGGCTCTTGACTGCTCTTCTTGTCTGTATTGAGAGCCTCGTGCTGCCCCGGGCCCCTCAGCCAAGCAGATGACAGCCTGTAGCCTGCTCTACTGTGACGTGTTTGCAGGCAGGCATCTACACTTCCCCAGATGGCCAAGGTGTTACGAACGATTCTTCCTCAAAGAAGAAAGGGGAAGGTATGAAAGCCTTTCTGACTCATATTAGTGCCTTGAGGCCAGTTATCATGGGGTTGAGGTTGATTTAACTTATTTTGAAGTCAAGGATAGAAGAAGAAACACGCTTAGGAATGAAGTTACTTGGAAGAACAATGGAGAGGTCACATTTTCAGATGGTTCCTACAATATGGGAGACCTGGGTTTGATCCCTGAGTCAGGAAGATCCCCTGGAGAAGGAGATGGCAGCCCACTCTGCTACTCTTGCCTGGAAAATCCCATGGGCAAAGGAGCCTGGTAGTCTACAGGCCATGGGGTCGCAAAAAGTCAGACACGACTGAGCGACTTCTCTTTCCTGCTGATGCTGACCTTGCCTTGTGATTGGCCCGAGCTCAGTTCTCACCCAAGGGTGCTGTTCCCCAGGCAGAAGGGCACCTCCTGCAGGAAGACATCCTGCCCTCCTGCTGTCTGTGTGTCTGTCCGTGATAACCCTTAATATTTGTATCTTTTCTGGTTGCACCTTTATAACAGTCAGGGCAGGTGGAGAAGGTGTTTCATTTCATATTTAAGAAAACTACAGCTCAGGCAGCTTAAGAGACTTACTTCTGATCATAGAAGTAAGCTGCTGCTGCTGCCAAGTTGCTTCAGTCGTGTCCGACTCTGTGCAACCCCATAGACGGTAGCCCACCAGGCTCCNTCTGGTTGCACCTTTATAACAGTCAGGGCAGGTGGAGAAGGTGTTTCATTTCATATTTAAGAAAACTACAGCTCAGGCAGCTTAAGAGACTTACTTCTGATCATAGAAGTAAGCTGCTGCTGCTGCCAAGTTGCTTCAGTCGTGTCCGACTCTGTGCAACCCCATAGACGGTAGCCCACCAGGCTCCCCCTGTCCCTGGAATTCTCCAGGCAAGAACACTGGAGTGGGTTGCCATTTCCTTCTCCAGTGCATGAAAGTGAAAAGTGAAAGTAAAGTTGCTCAATTGTGTCCAACTCTTAGCGACACCATAGACTGCAGCCCACGAGGCTCCTCTGTCCATGGGATTTTCCAGGCAAGAGTACTGGAGTAGGGTGCCATTGCCTTCTCCATCATAAAACTGATCAGTGTCTGAATCATCTCCTTAACCCAGGATTTTACCTCTTCCTCCAACTTAAAAAAAAAATTGCATGTTAGATCCTGGTCGAGGAACTAAGATCCCACAAGCCACATGATGCAGCCAAAAAAAAAAAAGCTTTGGTAAAATAAACAAGCTGAAAGTTACCATTTTAAATTATGAAGCTCAGTGACATTAAGTCCATTCACATCATTGTACAGCCATCACTGGAAACCATTGGTTTCCAGAGCTTTTTTATCATCCCAATAAAGCCTGATGCTGGGAGGGATTGGGGGCAGGAGGAGAAGGGGACGACAGAGGACAAGATGGCTGGATGGCATCACTGACTTGATGAACGTGAGTTTGAGTGAACTTTGGGAGTTGATGATGGACAGGGGCGGCCTGGTGTGCTGCGATTCATGGGGTCACAGAGAGTCGGACACGACTGAGCGACTGAACTGAACTGAATAAAGCCGTCAAGCAGTGACCACCGAGCTCTGTCCGCTCCAGTCCCGCAGCCGCCATTCTTCTTATCTCATGAATTTGGCATCTCTAGGTCCTTCAGGCAAGCAGGGTCACACAGTATTTGCCTTGTGCCTGGCTTATTCCACTCAGTACAGTGTCTTCCCTGGTGGCTCAGATGGTGAAGAGTCTGCCTGCAGTGCAGGAGACCCAGGTTTGATCCCTGGGTCAGGAAGATGCCCTGGAGAAGGAAATGGCAACCCACTCCGATAGTCTTGCTTGGAGAATTCCATGGACAGAGGAGCCTCATGGGCTGCAGTCCAGGGGATTGCAGAGAGTCAGACACGACTGAGTGACCAGCACTTTCAGTTGATAATGTCTCCAGTGTTCGTCTGTGTTGTGTTGTATGTTGGGACTTCCTTCCTTTTTCTCCCTGCCTTAGCTGTTTTTGTTTGTTCAGCAGTGCTAATTCTATTCATGCTGCAGTGTGATGAATCATTCCTGTTTAAAGCTAATGGTGTCCCGTGGTGTTTAGCACATTATATTTATCCATTCATTTGTCTGTGCTCAAATTTGGGTTGTTCCTACCTTTTCGCTTTTATGAAGCATGCTGCAGTGAATAGTGGTGTGTCCCTTCTCTTTCTTCCCATGACCTCTCTTAATGACTGTTTATAGAACTCGATATAAGTGCATTTTCACCGGTAAACAAGATACATTTTTAGAGCGTTCATTGTGGATGTCAGAAACAGCTCTTAAGTCTAAAAGCCTCATTAAATCAAATGAGATTGTGTGCTGTAGGAATGAAATTTAACTGTGGGGAATGTGAATGGAAATCATCAGCTAGAAACTGAATCATTGTTATTTATTCAAGGGAATAACCAGCAAGTGCCTGTCAAGAATGAAGTAGACAGTTGTGAGACTTTGAAAAAGGTTGACACAAAGCCTTCTTCAGAGAAGAAGATTCACAAAGCAGCTAAAGAAGACAGATGTTCTGAGAAACAGGACATACCTTCACTCGAGGTCTGTATACACTTTTTTCTTGCCTTTTAGAACGAAACCCGGTTTTAGGGCTTTATGTTGCGAATATCTATGTAATAACTGTACATTTGTATTTTTCATACTGTCTCATACTTTTCAAAGAGGATCGTTCTATATTTTGACTTCACATGGATAATTGGTGAGGTTGCTGTGTTCAGAAAGGTTATCTTCTAATTCTATAGGAGATACTACAATAATTTTTGATGACATTAGATAGCTTTTATTTGCAAGAGGGGCTATTCTTAAGCAAAATGGGTTAACTCCTGGGTAAAATTGGTAGAGTGGCACCAGGTCACATATATCGTCTCTCTGTTACCCAACATCCTTTTTAAGGGCAGAATCTTGCTGATTAGAAGCATAAGCCAGTGTCCCACAGGAGAGGGCTGCCTGTCTAGCTTCAATGTGTGGGCTCTGGCGGGACAAACTCCCTAGAAGAGAGAGCAAAGCTTGGGTACTGACCCAGCTGGCTCCCTACCGTCCCAGGGACAGTAGACCCTGCAAAGTGTCTAAAAAGCAGAACCCAGCCTTGGATCTGATAGGAACCAAAGTTCCCAGATAAAGGTGGGAAAGGGATTTAGGAGAATTTATCTGCTTTACCTCAGAATAGAGCTGTCTGTGTATTAGCACGGGCACAGTGGAAAAAATAGAATTGCAACTATGCAGATATACTGTAGGAAAAATGAAGAAAAGGAATAGAAGGTACCAAAAACAGACCAAAGTTCCAATCCAGAAAACCTATCCAGAGACATGAAGGGAGCTTTGAGAACACCTCACACAGTAGACTGTGAATTCACTAAAACACAAGCTCATAAAGGCAAATTAATAGCTGAGGATGTAGTTGGAAGACGTGTATGACAGTGGCTGAAAATTACTTACTGAGCTGAAGGAAAGGCTTAGAGATAACCAGAGTGAGTGTGGAGGAAAAAGAAGATTAAAGATTTTAGAGAAAAGATGATAATAGATAGGAGAACAAAGACAAAAGCAGGCCAATGTAAAAGAATGATTGTCTCAGTAAGTGGCCCAACAAAGGATCAGAAAAGTATTCAGTGATATAATAGAAGAAAAAGTTCCTAATGTGACGGTAAAACTGAATTTAAAGATTCAGTGACACACTGTGTACACCAGAAATGCTGATCCGTGATAATAAACAAAGGCATATCCTGGTTAAGGTGTTGAACTTAAAGCTTAAAGAATAGTGCAGA
Organism: Neotragus moschatus; assembly: GCA_006410615.1. Classification (NCBI taxonomy): domain Eukaryota; kingdom Metazoa; phylum Chordata; class Mammalia; order Artiodactyla; family Bovidae; genus Neotragus; species Neotragus moschatus. The sequence goes on from SJYA01002314.1 coordinate 22,443, forward strand.
AAAGACAGGAAATAAATATACGTATGTCTGTGGCTGATTCATGTTGATATGACATGGCAGAAACCAATACAATATTGTAAAGCAATCATTCTCCGATTAAAAATAAAAAAATTTTAAAGAAAAGGCAGGAAAAATCAAACACACCCCTAGGTTTGCCTCAGACTTTGTAGAAGCATCTAACATCAGAGAGTAGAAGAGCTCTCTCCCTGAGACAGTGAAAACGTGAACAGGAGGGAACGTTATGTCCAGGGAAGCTGGCACTCAGGCTCAAAGGCAGTGAACACACATCTGTAAATGCAAATGAACTTGGCAGCCTTGCTTGAAAAATGAAGTTAGTGAAATTTAGGCACCCAAGATAAAAGCAAAGATAGACTCAGGATCGAGGAAGCCATGTTAAAGATCTTTTGAGGTTTCTGTCCATTTTATATCCAGAACTAAAGCTGAACGGTTGTCAATTGTGGTTATAGAGTAGAATTCAAATTTTAAAATTTTAATGAAGCAGAAATAGTAATAAAATCAGCAGAAACAGGAGGTGGGATTGAAAGGTGAGTGTAAAGTAAGTTTTAATTTTCTCTTTCTTGGTAGCGAGCCAATTCTGTGCAAAACTGAAGCACGTAGTTTAAAAGGGTGAGAACCTACAAAGTGTGCTTCACCGGCGTCCTCTTAACCTTAGAGACATCCGTAGGGAATTAATGTATCACATGGAAAAGAAACATGTATTGAAAGTTGGCATTCCTTTGGTTCTGCTTGATTTTCTTCTGTTAGGTTCAAATAAAATTGAGCCTTAAAGTTTTGTTTAAAAACAATGCATGGTTTCTAAATTACTCCCATCATCTCTCCTTACGTACGTATAGGTTTTAAAAAGACGTGTAAGGTTTGCTAAATAATCAGTGGGAGAACTGGGTTATTTCTCAGTGATGGGATTTTGCATGATTTCTTTTTTTCCTTCTTTACACTATTCTGTTTTTGCTTAAACTCTATAAAAAGCATGAATTTTTCACTGAAGTAAATGAGTGTGATACCAAATAAGAAAATCACAGAGATTCCAAACCGGGAATTTGTGATCTGTTAAGAAAGACAAGGCATTTCCATGTACTCAAGTGCTCGGGTCAGCGCGTTGTTGGCGGGTTGCAGAGGTGGGAACGGGTTGCAGAGGTGGGAACGTCGGCTTAGCCTGCAGGGCTGTGGAAGCCCCGAGTGGGAAGGAGCTTGTGCAGGGGGTGTGCGGAGAGGCTGGGGAGGGCAGTAGGGCACCCAGCACACGGGACTCTGAGGTGCAGTCGGGAGCCACGGCGGGGGAATAGTCTGACCGAGAAGCAGCTCAATCAGGAGGGGGGAAGTCGGGGTAGGCAGAGTCAGAGTCCGGCCAGCTCGCCAAGGCCTCTCAGGCCAACTCAGTTTAGATTTTAGTCCCGGAATCTCAGTTGGAGACAATGAAGTGAGCACAGGCCCTGGGAAGGGATGCTTGCCTGCTCAGGAATTCCAGGATCAAATTTTTAAAAGCACTCTGGCCCAGACAAAAAGTCTCTTTGGAGGATTTGGCCCGAGGGTGGCCTGTGTGGGGACCCTGCTGCGAACCATGGAGAGCTGTTGAAGGTGTCTGCCCTGGGCGGGGGGAGGTGAGGCAGGATGACAAATGGAGACCAACCTGCAGGCTGCCGTCCTTCTGAAGGTCGTGATTGAGGATGTTTAGATTCAGTTTCATAGAGTTGGGCAAAGTGCCTGTGATGAAGAGCCAATGTGGCGGTTTAGCACGTGCTCGAGTGAATGTGTGACTAGGGCATTTCTGCAGGACCAGTCCGGGTGTTTTGGAGGCTGGGTTGGGGACGGCAGGGATGGCTACTGGCTCTCTTCTCACCCGGATGCTGTTCCTCTGCTGAGCGGCGTGATGTGATCAAGGCCGGGCTTGGCCGGAGCCGGGGTACAGGATGGGACAGTGTAGAAGAGAGACCTCAGGACTTCTGAGGACCTCAGTGCCTGAAGGAGAGGAGCCATTTGCAAAAAGAGCTCCAGGGTTTTAAGTCTGGGGAACTAGACTTTGGGGAATTGGGACTTCCCCAGGGATGCGTTCACGTTCATCTCAGGGCAGTGTTGCCTAGTGGTCAAGCGGCATGGTTTTTTTGTTTTTGTTTTTCTGCAGCTGGTGTGAGTCCAACCCAACTCGTACTCCTTAATGTTGGGTGAGTTACTCAGCATCGCAGTTCCCTCATATGGAACGTGAGAGTAGTGATGGTACTTCTACCTCTTGGGGTCTCGAGGATTGGAGGAGTGACTGTGATAAGTGCTTAGGACGGCAGTCCTTGGGAAGCACTGCCCAGTAGTTAGAATCAAGGAGGTGACGGGTGTGACTGTGATCACTGCCAACAGAGGGGAGGCCAGACGGCCATGGGCGCGCCCAGTGGCTGGGAGACGCGGAACTGGAGCCGCCGTTGCGAGGCAGGCCCGGGGCCTGGGACTCGTGGAGGTTAGCATTGAAGGGTGATGTCAGCTCTCTGATGTGGGCACTGAGGCCAGCGGCCTGAGTCTGCTTGATGGGGCGAGTGGGACAGACAGACAGGAAGCAAACTGGCCAGGCCACAGAGACAGGACGCACGGTCAAGAGCAGAAGTTGAGTCCGTGGGCCTGGGGGAGAAGGGACTGGATGCGGCTGGGAACAGGACACTGTGCTACCCTGCGGCGAAGCGGAGGCTGACTCCAAGGGCTGCCGACTCTGCTGCCCCCTGGCCATGCATCCTGGGAGGGGAGAGGGGAGCCAATCCTGGCAGGGCCCTCAGTGCAGGGCTGCCAGGCTGGAGGTGTGGCCCTGTCTGCGCCCCCAGCCACAGAGCTTCCCCAGCTCCCATCCAGACTCGCCCTCTGCATCGGTGCCTGCGTGCACGGAGCCCGGACGCTCTCTGGACTCCGGTCCAGGGCTCGTGTCGGCTCCTCCTCCCCTTTGCTCCATGCAGGCAGCGGGCTCCGTGGGGGCTGCACTGGGGCCAAGAATCTAGGGGTTCGGGCTGTGCTCGGGAGTCCGAGGCTCCTCACAGTCCCTGAGTGGCTTTCCGAGGCAGCCAGATTGGGGTGGGCTCTGGGCCGTCCTCTCCGCTGGCTCTGGGGCCTGCTCTCTGTTTCGTAGCCTCTTCTTTACAACCCCTTGAGTGTACTTTCCATGTCATTGTTCATTTGGAGAAAATCATTCTCAATAAACACATTCCCAAGTGCAGTGCTCAGTGTTTGTTTGTCCTGTGCATTCTTGGGGCCTTAACTTGGCAGCTTAGAAGACTGTATAAATCTGTCTGTAGCACATGGGGAGCATTCCTCCAGATTTATTGGCAAAGGAGGTTGAAGCCCAGATTTGGGAGCCACAAACCAAATTTTAGTCCCAGCCCTGGCTGTTTATTTTCTTGTAAGCAAATCTCCACCCCCCGCCCCCTGCTTAGAAAAGAAATTCATGACTATTATAGAAGCATAAAGAAGGGAGGGAAAGATGTGTCCAGAATGGATCACTTTTTGTTTTTTTCTGTATTCTCTTGCCTCTCTGTGCAAGTATTGAAAAACTCGGGATAATTATATGGAGCTTTGTTATGATGTCACAATTTTGAATTTTCTTGTGTTAGAAATTAATGAGGAACTTTGTTTTCAACGGTTGTATAACATTCCATCACTTAATTGTGCTGTAATCCAAACCATTTCCCTGCAGTTGAACATGAGAGTTGTTTGCAGTTTTTTATTTTCATAAACAAGAGGATGGTGAACTACGTCTGGCCTGTATAGCTGGTATATCCTTGCTATGGGTTTCTAGAAATAGAATTAAAGAATGTCAGCTGTCAGGGTCCCTCGTGTACCTCCAGCTTGCTCTCAGAATGCAGGGTGCACGACAATGGTCATATTAGTCCGGTCTCAGCAGCACTGTTCTTTGGCAAAATCTTGGTCAGGGGGATAGGTAAACAATTGCATTTTTTCGTTTCAGTTTGCATCTCTTACTAGAGAAGAGTAAGGATTTTGCTTCATTCTTTTTGTAAAATTCTGAAAAACACAAGATACCATTATTCAAGATCCTACCACTGACATTTTTAAAACATGTATTTTTTCTAAGTTAAGATGTGAATGTCCAAGCCGGTTTCGCTCGCCCTGCTGAGACACGTGCTGTTACAGCGCACTGCCCCACCCCTGGCCTGTCCCTGTCCTTGCAGGCATAAACACGCAGTGTAAACACACTTGTGTTTTTAAAGCCAAAATGGAAGGATGAGATACAAGCTGGTCTATAATTTGTCTTTTCTAAAAACATACTTTATTATTAAATATTTTGGAGGAACTCTTCCTGTTTTTGGCCTTCTCTGTTTCTTTCGTGAACTTGCATTCCGTGTCCTTCGTCCATTTCGCTGTTGAATGTGTTTTTTTCCCCTTGTTTTCTTGGAGAACATAGGCGAAGGTGTTAACTCTTTGTCGAATAGTAAAACGATTTTTTCCCTTAGTTTGCCCTTCCCTCCTTTTATTTGACTTAAGTACAGTAGCTTTAAGAATGCCTTTGTGCAGTCTGATTTCTTTTTTATTTCTTCCCTTGTTTTTATTATTAAAGCTTAGGAAATCTTATTTCCCCACCCTGTGGTCCTTCCTCATTCAGGAAGATCAGGTAATTCAACAGTGATAATGATAATAGCTCAGGCTTATGGACGCTACTTACTTTGTGTCAGGTACTTGAAGCCTCACAACAGCCTTTTGGAAGACTTGGGAATCTGAGGCAGAGGGAGGTGAAGCTATTTGCCCAGGATGACTGAGCCTGTCGCACGGAGTGGGGTTCAGTTCGGGCGGTTCAGCCTCAGATCTGCATGGACCCTTCAGAGCCTTGGCCTGCCTCCTCACCGCCAGAGACCAGAGCCCCACTGCCCCCGCCTTCCTCCTGCTTCCCGACAGTCTGTAGCTTTGGTTCCCCTCAGCTCCACCTGTGGTCTCAACTGCTGGCCTTTCCTCCCCTGGCTAACCCTGGCCACCCGCCTCTGCACCACCTGACGCTTCTCTTTGACACAGACACACAGACACGCACCCTCTCCCCTGCCGCTCCTGTGTCTGCTGGGGACACCTTGGCCGGCATGTCCCCTGCTCTCTGGAGGCTCACTCTCCTGAAGCCCTCCCTCGGGGGCAGCCCTCTGGCGCTCCCCTCTTGTGAGCCACGACGCCACTCCCCAGGTTGCATGGAGAAGGCAGCCACGGGGCAGAGCGGCTCCGGCCCAGCTCGCCCTTCTGGCCCCATTAGAAGCTGGCCCTTCACTTGTGGGTGACCCCAGGACAGAAAGGCTCAGAGCCCCACTGTGCTGTGTATTTCCAACTCGTGGTGGGGTAGGGGGAGAGTGAGGTGGGGAGGAGCCAGCTTTTCCTCTACCCCACCACAAGTTGGAAAGAGAGCAATACTCAAATAAATGTGGTTTGTATTTGATGTTTAAAATCGCAACTTCTCTGACCACACATCTTTAGTGTGTCTAGTTTCAGACTTTTCAGCACCGAGTCCTATAGGATAGGATTTTGTGTGTTTGGCTTGCCATGTTTTAAAAGCACTGTCAGAATCAGGGAAAAGTTAATCCTTGGGGGGGGGCGGGGAATAAAGGTTAAAGATAGCAAAAATACCATAAGCCCACCACATATGCAGTTTAAAAATATCATTTTATTTCTAGTGTTCGTTTATGGTAGTGATATCTATCATATTTCTTTGATAGATACATGAGGCTTTCACTGTCCCAGACATGTAACATGCAGGCATCTAAAACCTTTTATGTTTCTTCTGCTTTAAAGGGGCAGCATGGCAGAAGAAAGAAAAAAAAGTTTTAGAGGACGTTAAAGAGATGGGCTACTTATTTAAAGGGCAAGTGGACCCCTCCTCCCGTTGGGCCTGTTAGAAAAATGTGGCCATGCCTCACATTTAAAGGACTTCTCAGGTAGCTCTGTGGTAAAGAATCCGCCTGCCAGTGCAGGAGCCTCAAGAAACACGGGTTTGATCCCTGGGTCGAGAAGATCCCCTGCAGGAGGAAATGCCCAGAGAATCCCATGGACAGAGGGGCCTGATGGGCTGCAGTCCACGGGGTCATAAAGAGCTGGACACAACTGAGCACGCATGCCCTTCAACATTTGAAAGAGGGAAAAAACCCAAATTAAAAAAATTGATATATATTATATCATATGTGTATCTCATGGTAAATTAAGTTTTTCAGAACCACATTTAAAAACATCAAGCATATTCTTGGATTTATTTACTTGAAAAGCTTAAACTAGTTTGGAGTATTCTCTGGAGTTTTGGCTGTTCTCCTAAAGTTCATTTATAAACAAATAAAAACATAAATACACAAATTACTCCTCTAAGTTGAGTTTTTACATGACTTTTCTTCAGTAGTAATTCATGTGAATTGCACGTACCAAATAAACAGGTGAAGGTCGGAGAATTTATTGCTGCTGAGGTTAACAGCAAGCTGACCATAAATTGGTAACACATGTTTTTCCTTTTTTAGCCCTGAGAAATTTTATAGGCAACAGTTTGTGTGTGTTGTTTTTTTTTTCTTCTTTTTGCAGAAGTTGAAGGAGGTAGAAAAAGAAATGAAAACAGACTAGAGATTGAGAAATCTATATCCTCAGTGTTCACGAGTTCTGGAATGTTCTGAATTCAAATGGGGTTAATCTTCAAAAGTTAAAATCACACAGAGGTTTTTCTGTGTATTAGAAAGGTGAAGCCTTTACTAACATTTTCTTTTTTTCGTCTGTAGCAAGAAGATCCTTATAGGAAGAAGGCGCTTCAGGAGAAGAAAGAAGGAAATGTACAAAATTTAAATTGGAATAAAAATCGAATGTGCAGGAAAAACAAAAAAAGGGGTGCTGCCCAGGTCTTGAGGTGTGTAATTTTTACAATCCCTTTAGATTGTCATCTATTATTTACTTTGTAACTTTACATTTAGCTGTTACCTTGCAGTCTTATTTTTGTTGAGTTGGATACAATAATGTGAGAGCGTAGATATTTATGTTTTGAGAGGAAAATGTATTGTTAAAATTAATATATCTCCGGGTTACTTTTGTTGCTGTTGAAAGCCCCTTAAAATGAACACATTTTTAAAATTTTACTTGGTAAGATGCAAAAAGCCATGGAAGGTTTTAGGGGAAAAGCCTCACCATTCCACCTTGCCAAAGGGGCCTTTGTTCTGCCCGTGAAGTGACAGGGAGTAGGCAGTAGAGAAAGCCCTGGGTTCATCTTCCCAGCCTGACCCCGAGCTGCCTGGGCTGCCTGGGGTCCTGATAATGAAAGAGAAGGGCCCCACGCACTGGATCTTCTGCTCCGTCTTGCAGAAGAAAGGTTCTTCCATTGCAGGAAGTGAGGTACCTGTACTACGAGGTTGGCCTGCACCCACAGCCAGATGTGACCCCAGGCAGTCAGACACTCTTGTTGGTAAACCTTGCTTATCTGCCAAATGAAGGTTCCACCAGGATTTGTGGGAATCCCATTTGTCTGAGTTTCCACAAGTGGCTCTCTAAACCTAATTGTGCGTCAATCCCACCGCTCGGGGGTTTTTCCCACTAGATCAGTAGTGTGTCCATCCTGACTCCACGTGTGGAGCGCCTGCTGAGCGGCCCCGCGCTGGCGGGCTCCCCCGACCCCTGTCTGGGTGGGCCTCAGCCTGCTCTCCCGCCTGGCCCTCGGCGCTCTGACTTGTCTTCGGTCAGGGGCTGGCTTCTGAGGTTCCTCTTTCTTGTGAGCTCAGCTAGGTGGTTACATGTGTGTCTGTCCCGTTGTTCTCTGGCAGCTCCACGTTTGTGTGGAGGAGTCCTAGTTGCTGTAGTGGTTGCTCCCGTGGTTGGAAGGGAAATCTGGCAGAACAGCCCCTTTGGCAGCCAGGACCCCCGGGTGGGGGCACCTAGATGTTGCTCACAGCATCTGTCCTTTGTTTGCACCCTTGGCATGCAGCCCTGTGACATGCTGCCCCCCACCGCCCCTGTGTGTCCTGCTTTATGAGGAGGAGGGCCAAATGACCCCAGGGGGCCTTTTTTTTTTTCCTTAAGCTACTTATTTATTTGGCTGCGCTGGGTCTTAGCTACAGCACACAAGATCCTTAGTTGAGGTATGTGGGATCTAGTTCCCTGACTAGGGGCCGAACCTGGACCCCTGCCTCTGGAGCTTGGAGTCTTAGCCCCTAGACCACTAAGGTAGTTGCCTCCCCTAAGCTCTGGTTCTGTGCCCTGCAATCAGCAGCATGCAAATAGGAAAAAAAAGACAGATACACCCTGTTAGATTATTGATGGGTAATTATTGATCTATTAAATTATTAAATACTATTTTCATGGGTAATTCTTCTCAGGCTACATTATTTGAAAGCTGCAATGTGGTCTCCTATAGAAAGGAAAGTCATCCCTTATATTCTCATAAGAAGTTGATGGACTTACATGGTTCCTTTAAAGTGATATATTTGCTTGATATGGACACACAGAAAGATAAAAAGGTTAGGGTGGACTTTCATCAACTGAATGTTAAGATACATTTTTGAAAGCAGATTTCTGACGTGTGAAAGAAACACATTTAAGTTATTACAGAATAACGGTGAAGTATCTTATAGGTGATCAGGTGAGTGTATGATGCTTCTGTAGCTGGCGGTTCTTGGCTGTCCTGCCCCCGTGGCTCCTGCGTCTGTCTCTGAACTCTTCGCCCTGAGTGCTCAGGAACCAGGGAGACTCCATCTCATGCTCAGATCCTGCAGTCGCACCTGACGTGAGGTGCAGACGTCGGACTGTGTGAAATAATCACCTAGGCCTTCCTGCATGTTCTCAGCACAGTTCTGTGTCTCCATTTATAAGACCTGTATTTCAGGTCTTCCCTCAAGTTCATGGTCTAGTTAGAGAGATGTAAGGGTTGGACGGTGAATTCCTTGGGGAAAAAACATTTTTCTGTGTAGATACTGCACCTTTCCTAACAATATGTGACTCGTGGTGGTCACTGCATAAATGTTTGCTAAATGGATGAATGAGAAAAGATAACAGTTAACACCGAGACCTTCCCCCAGACACTGAGAAGCAGGGTCATCCACTCAGAGTCATTTTACCCTAAATCCAAGGAAGACACGCCGAGGGTTGTGGGTTTTAGTCCTGCACCTGCCACTTACCAGCTGACCTTGGGTGACTCATTTAACCTGTGCAGTTTCACTCTGATCACTGTAAAATGCAAAGTGAGTGAGTGGACTCCACCTTAGTTCTGGTTCTAAAATGGCAAAATCTTGTTTTTCCTGATCTCTGTGCCCTACTCATCATCACCCCCAGAGAGAACAGGGCTTGAGTTGTCACAGTTTCACACTCTCACCTCTGCTAAGTCTCAAGGAGAGCAGGTATGTGTGTCCTCAGGATGCCATGCAGATGGGATTTTCTGTGGCTCTTCCAGGCCTTCTGACCAGAGTGAGTTAAAGCTGGTGTGCAGTGAGTTTGAAAGGTCTGAGCTGAGCAGTGACATCAACGTAAGGAACTGGCGTATCCAGGAAAACCCTGGGGAAGCGTGCAAAGCAGGTGCCAGCACTGGGAGCAGCTTACGGGCCACCCAGGGAGAGGCAGGTACGGAACCGCGCTGAGCTCTGAACCACACTTCTGCTGGGCTTGTTTCTGCGGGGAAGTGCCGGGGTCAGAGGTTATCACTTCCCAGGCAGAGTGTCCTCACGCCTGAATGGAGAGCTGTTGGATGGGACAGGAGGCTGAGGCTCTCCTGAGCCCTTGCATTGCCCCTCTGACCTCCACGCCCCTGAAATCTGGCCATTTTCGATGGTGTCATGTAGACGGCCGGAGGAACAGAGGGTGCTTGCTCGAGACAGGACCCCCTTGGATAGAGGAGAGCCAACGGGGAACAGTGGCTGTTCTTCTGCCCCTGCCCCAGGGGACAGGCACTTCCTGCAGAGCCGGCTGCCGCCTGCAGAGGAGTGGGCAGTGCCCCCAGGAATGGGTGGTGGAGGTGCCGGGGCACGTCTAGGGAGGGCAGAAAGCAGGAGAGGAACAGCCATGGATGTGGCAGCACCAGGGTGGGTTGTAGAACGGGCAGTCACAATCCTCTTACCAACACTCATGTTCCCAGCCATGTGCCCACCGGGCTGCACCCAGGACACAGACCTGATGGGTTTCTCGTTCCTGCCCTGCACACCTGGGTCTGCCCAGACCTGGGTCTTTCTGGAGGTTCTTCCCACCCTCACGTAAATAATACTCTGATATGCGAGATGAACATTAAAAAAACTATTTTTATTAGCGTATGCTGCTGCTGCTAAGTCACTTCAGTCGTTTCCAACTCTGTGCGACCCCATAGACGGCAGCTCACCAGGCCCCCCTGTCCCTGGGATTCTTCTGGCAAGAACACTGGAGTGGGTTGCCATCTCCTTCTCCATGAAAGTGAAAAGTGAAAGTGAAGTTGCTCAGTCATGTCCGACTCTGAGCGACCCCAGGGACTGCAGCCCACCAGGCTCCTCCGCCCATGGGATTTTCCAGGCAAGAGTACTGGAGTGGGGTGCCATCGCCTTCTCCATATTAGAGCCGATTGGAAATGTTGTGCCAAGTTTCAGATGTGCAACAACGTGATTCAGTTTTATTTAGACATTAGAATAGAAGAAACGACCTCCATGTCTCTAGTCCAAAAGAGTAGTCTTGATTTTTCTGGAGAGAAATCCTTGCTGTTCCCTGAACCATTGTTAGGCTGATGTCACCCCGAGTGCTGGAGGCCTCACCCCGATTGCCTGGCCGCCGCAGAGTATTGGGGGCTCGTGGTCAGCACGCGGCTGGCTCAGGCCCGTCCTCAGTCTCAGGGGCAGAGAGAGTGCAGCCTAAAGCTGAGTCCCGCCCGCCTTCCTCCCCACCTGGCCACTCTCCTCTTCCTGGAAGTGGCCCAGCTCCTCTCTCGCTTCCTGCAGAGGGTTGCTTTCAGAAACCGGGGAAGAAGGGCGCAGAGAAGTCCTGCTCAGACTCCGGCTCAGACTGTGGCAGCTCCTCGGGCAGCGTGCGTGCCAGCCGGGGCAGTTGGGGCAGCTGGAGCAGCGCCAGCAGCTCTGACGGGGACAGGAAGCCGGCCGTGGGCCCTCCACGCTGCCTGCTGCCTGGTAAGTCCACGGCCGCCCCGAACAGGGCCCGCCCAGGCACAGAAGGCTGTGCGTCCAGTGTTTGCTTTGTTTCTGTTTTAATGTTTGTTATCTGTTTCACTTACCGTGGCTGTGCTGGGTCTTCCTCGCTGCACAAGCTCTTCCGTAGTCGGGCCGGTGGGGAGTGCTCCCTAACTGCGGCGCACGGGCTCCTCTGCCAGTGTCTTCTCTCGCTGCAGAGCACAGGCTCTAGGGCGCCCGGGCTTCAGTCGCTGCGGCTGCTGGGCTCCAGACCACAGGCTCAGAAGTTGTGGCCTGCAGGCTTAATTTAATTGCCTTGTGGTAGGTGGGATCTTCCCAGGGGCGGGATGGAACCTGTGTCTCCTGCATTAACAGGCGGAGTCTTTGCCCCTGAGCCACCAGGGAAGCCCTGTGCTTTGGATTTTATTCGCTTCCTTTTTCTTTCTTCCTCCCTCCCTCCCTCTATTATTATTTTAAGTCTGTATCTTGAAAACAGCTCGAAGATCTTCCATGTTCACTTTTTCACTTGTACATGTTTTCATTGTGGTAAAATACATGTAACCCAAAATTTACCATTTTAACCATTTCTAAGTGTGCGGTTCAGGGGCATTAAATACATTCGCATTATTGTACAAGCCATTAGCACCATCCATTTTCAGACCATTTCCCCTTCCCAAGCAGAACTCGGTACCTATAAATCCACAGCTCTCTCTTCCCCACGCCCTGCAACCCTGTGAACCTCTCCTCTGCTTTCTGTCTGTGAATTTGAATACTCTGGTATCTGGTAAGTCAAGTCACACATACCTGGCCTTCTGAAACCGGCTTATTTCATTTAGTGTGATGTCTTCAGGGTCCGTCCCCGTTGTGATGGACCAGGGTTTCCTTCGTTTTAAGGCTGAGTTGTTATTCATTGTTTTTCATACCACAGTTTATCTGGCTGTGTTCGTCTCTTGATGGACACCTGGATTTTTCCATCGTTTGAGTACTCGACTAGTGTTGCTGTAAACAGTGGTCCTCCGTAATTTTTGAAAAATTTACAGATACAGGAAATGTCAACGAAGCACCCATATTTTTAGCACCTGGAATGAATAGCTCTTAATTTTGTCGTATTTACCCTCGTATTTTTTAAGTAATATGTCACAGTCTGTTCCACTTCCCCCTCCTTGAGAGACTCACTGTCCACTGTTTTATTTTACATTCTTATATCCATCAGCAAAGTGGAGAGTCGTCTTTAACATGCATAAAGGAGACCGTACTTCAGGGAGCATGCTGTGTTGTGCCTTCTCACTCGGTGTGGTTTGGTCTAGCTCTGTGTCTGTGTGAAGATTTAATCCACTTCTTTCCACTGTTACAGTTAGCATTGCATAGGTTAAGCTCTTACCAGGATAGGCGGGGAGACGGGTTCATCCTGGGGGCACTCACTGTTGTGTGTGCATGGTCACGAGTGGGGGCTGGCTCACTGGCCCCGATCTGTCTGGCCCGGAGAGGTCACGTGGCTTGTCGGACACCCAGAAACCCACAGCTTCCCCAGAGCCCAGCCCCTTTCCCAGCCTGCTCCTCACAGTGACCTCTGCGCGCTCTCCTGCCAACAGTGATGCCTAAACAGAAGCTCTTGTCCTGGGGACCAGGACCCTGATCCCATAAAAACCGAGACAGCCACCCACTTGTGATTTCCGCCTTTCTTCTCAGCCTTTTTCTCGTTTTTGGCTGCTCCTCCAGGCATCTTTTTAGACACCGCTTGCCTAGTGACCCCCCATAACATTTCAGTGCCACGCGCATGCAGCAGACACCTCTCTGACTGTCCCGTGCCTGACACATAAGTCATCAGCTGTTCTCCAGCCCCCTCCTGAGCAGGCATGACACCACCCGCGTGGGGAGTGCAGGCAGGCTTGGGTGCAGGGCGGATTGCAGCATTTTGTTTGGTGGTGGGCTTGGTGTTCTTGGCCATTGAAGGCAGTTTGGCTGTGGATGCTAATGGGGGTGTTTTTAAACTGGTGCTTAACATGAACAAGAACAAAGAGCAGCTCTCGCCTGTGGGATGCACCCAGCAGTAAGAAAGAGAGAAGAGTGCGTGAGTGATGCCTTACTGTGACACAGGGCGTTAGGTGCAGTCTAGTTGTGTTTGGAGGTTACATAATAAATATCAGGAAAATGTCCCCAATATAATCATCATGTAAAAGACCAAAAGCAGAAAGTGTTTTTAAAGTATGATCCCAATTTTATATATATTTATACATTAAAGGTTTTTTAATTAAGAAATTACTGAATGTGTGAATAGTGAAAAACAAGTCACGCAAGGAGGTTAATAAAGTTAGCAGTCTGCATCTTGAATGCAGAATAGATACAGTTAAATTATGCTTATAAAAAGTTCTGATCATCTTTCTGTTTTTATGCAGGAGACAGTGTTTTACAAAATGACTTTTCTTCTGAAGCTCCCGTCTCCTCGAATCTTTCTCGTAACATCTGCAATCCCACGTAAGTGTTTGGTTTTCCAGCGTTTATAATATGTTTCAAGTACTGCTTTTTTTTTTTTTTTTCATTTTGTGTCTTTCTTCTTTGTTTTCAGTTCTGCAGGCTAAAAATAGGAAAACCTTTTAATGATATGAGAGAGTAGAATTGATTTTATTAATAACTCAAAGCATACAATCCTTCCAAGATAACACGTTCGTGCCGGAGCGTCTCTGGTATCCCTGGTCCTTTCAGTGATACAGCTGTGTTAGAAAAATTCTCTGTCCTGAAAGTAGGAAGAACAGTAGCTACAATAAGAATGGGAGCCGGGTTACTCGGCTGGGACTTGAAATAAAACAGCATTGATGGTTCTTAGAAATGTACAAGGACCTAGTAGAAGTCACATGTTTACAGCTTCACTGTGTGATGATTTCCACAGCGTCAGACAACATAAACAAGCCCATTTACTGAGCCGGGTGAGGGGGGTGGGGTATGTAAGGTGGACTGAGTTTCTGAGTGACGGGGCAGTTGGATTTAGGTGCCACAGGACAGGGGGATGTCACAGAAATGAAATTGGCTCTACGCGAGCTCTTTCTGTTCGAGGTAGAGAATAAACACGGGGTGAAAGGTTGCTGCCAGCGGCCAGGAGGCCGACTGGAAGCTGCAGACCATCTGAGCTACTTTAGGTAAAGTTGTGCAGTTGCTGTTTATTAAAGCAAGACTTGGCTGGGCCTTAGGAATCTAATATTCTTCAGCCCTTTTTTGGTGTATGCCTTCGTGTCTGTAGTATCTGTCTGTTTTGGTGGGGGGAAGGATTTATGTGAAGCCCCGGTCAGACTTACTTGCAGACACTCAGCGGCTCCTTTTCTCCTTGTTCTCCCCCAGAGACGTGAGCGGCCTCCCCGCGCCTGCGGACGCTCCCTGCCCCAGCCTCCCCGCAGGGCCTGCTGCTGCTGAAGATCAAGGTGAGGCCCGTGCCTCCTGCTCAGGTGTCCACGCCACCCTGCTGGCCAGGGAGCTTGAGGGCAGACGGAGCCGGCCTAGGGGTGAGGGCAGGACGAGGCTGCCGCCTTGGGCTCCCAAGCATCCCTGCCCTCTACCCTGGCGTTCCCGGGGCCCCCTTCTGCTAGGATCCTGACCTCCTTCCTGGGGGGGCAAGGCGCAGGCGGCCTGTGGCCCCAGAGCAGGGGTGGGGGCCCCTCGATGGGGTCTGCAGCGGCCTTTAGTTCCCCTTCTTATCTGAGAGGGAGGAAAAACAGGGAGCAGACTGAGGGTCCAGTGCCTCCGTTAGCCACGTCAACCACACCCATGTCTTTCTTTGCATGAGCTGAGGCCACGTGCTGAGCTCTATGGCCCGTCTGAGCAGGGACAGCGAGGAAGGGTGGGGACAGTGGCCGGGGCCTGAACCTGGGGCTGGTGGGAAGGAAAGCCACTCCGCCCAGGGTCTGTCTCAGAGGCCTCCCCCCCTCCCCCC
>SJYA01002315.1:0-14355 GCA_006410615.1 Neotragus moschatus
ACAGAAGGGGGCAGAAAAGAAGAAGTTAGTTCTGCTTTGGGCAGGGGGTAGTCTCATCATTCTCACAGCCCAAGGTGGTCATCACCTACTGCTGTCTCACTCCTGCTTCTTGCACTGTCAGACTTCATCGTCATGCACACACTGCGTGTGACTGTGTGTGTGTTATTCGCTCAGTCATGTCTGACTCTTTGGAATCTCATGCCAGGCTCCTCTGCCCATGGAATTCTCCAGGCAAGAATACTGGAGTGGGTTGCCATTCTGTTCTCTGGGGGAATCTTCCCCACTCAGGCATTGAACCCAGGACTCCTGCACTGCAGGCAGATTCTTTACCATCTGCGCCACCTGGGAAGCCCTGCACACACTGTGGGCTTTGAACTAGCCTTTAACTAAGGCGAGTTCATTTTAGAGGTTTTCAAAATTACAAAAAAGCACAAAGAAGGAACCAGAAATCACTAATAATGCCACCATCCCTGAATTCAGAGATATCTGCTAGTTTATAGTCTTCTAAACTTTTATCTACACTTAGGGATCTAGTTTTAATGAACTGAAGACTAAATATGGGCTCCCCGGGTGGCTCAGTAGGTAAAGAATCTACCTGCAATGCTAGAGAACAAAGGACATGGGTTCAATCCTTGGGTCAGGAAGATCTCCCGAAGAAAGAAGTGGCAACCCACTGCAGTATTCTTTCTTGGAAAATTTCATGGACAGAAGAGTCTGGTGGGTTATTGTCCATGGGGTTGCAAAGAGTCAGACATGACTGAGCACAAACAATGACTGTATACAGATATATATATTGCTAATTGCTAAGTCAGTTCAGTCGTGTCCGACTCTGTGCGACCCCATAGACGGCAGCCCATTAGGCTCCCTCGTCCCTGGGATTCTCCTGGCAAGAACACTGGAGTGGGCTGCCATTTCCTTCTCCAATGCATGAAAGTGAAAAGTGAAAGTGAAGCCGGTCAGTCGTATGTATAGGTGTGTCTGTATATAGTATGGTTTCCTCCTTTTATGTCATGTTACAAGAATTCTCCCATGTTGTTAAATGTTCTTTGAAGGTGTTATGTTCCATAAATAGTATGAAGCATAATAATCCACAAAACGGGACTGTGCAATGTGTTTCAATTTTGGCAAAATATGTTTATTATCTTTATTAAACACAAGCTTATTGAAAAGGGAGTTGTAAAGCTGTAAACATTTTAAACCCATGGACCTTGTACTGAGAAACGCATGACATTTTAAAATGATCCATCTTAAGGTAGAAGGTTTGAAAGTATTGTGTTTCACTGACCTTTATTAATAGAAATTTGAAGCCTTAGCAATTTTCACACCAGTCATTGCTTTGTGATGTACATTATTATTTAAATAGTGTTTCACAAAACTTGAGGCTACTTTAGGTTAGGGGTTTTCTAATAGATACAACATAATGGAGAAAAACTAACATCAATATTTTCAGGAGAATTTGTATCTTTTCCCTCTTGTATATCAGGATCCTAGGAAACAGTGAGTATAATCCAAACAAAAATATATTTGCTTTGGGACTGATCCCTCCTAACTTAATATATATACCCAATAAATGTGTGATACCAATTTTTTTTCCCCGAGAAACTCGTATCTCTGAATTTCTGAAAGAGAATCTTCTTGGTTTTCTCAACAGAATGGATGTTGCCAGGCACTTGTCTAAGAGAAAGCTCTTTGTATAAATTATATGCTTGAGAAATTTCCTTTAATGCTTCATAGTATCTCAATCATTAACATAAACAGGAATCTCCTGGAAGGTTTGTATTCCAACTCATTAAGTCTGCAGTGGGCTCAGGACCTTTATTAACAAATACCAAGGGATTCTAATGTCCAAGGCCACTCTTTGAGAAACACCACACTACCAAGTACAGGGCCAACTTCTCAGCAGATGCCATAAATCCCGGTTAATCTGACTCAGCTCTGAGTGTCACCAGGCTCAGCTCTCAACGCTAGACCCATCCATCCTGTGCTGCACTGGGGGCCTGCTCTCCCTCCACACTGTCCTCTACTCTGTGCCTTCATTCCTTTTGTCAAGCAGAATAGCTCTCTTTTCCCTTCTGGGCTTATTGAAATCTTCCTGATTAAACATCTCCTCTTCTGTGAAATCTTATCCTCTTCTATGGGTAGAATGAATCAGTTCCTCGCTGCGGTTTTAGAATCTTGCTGTTTTGCAAGGATGCTCATTGCTCTGGACAGCTCTGCAGTCAGGCTACCAGGAGACTGTGATTCCCAGATGTGGCGGTTTCCTCTCAGTTCCCCACACGCATCATCTTTTCCTACTGCGCAGTCGGCTCCGACGTGCTCCCCTCGCTCCTCCTCTCCGTGCTCGTAAATCCCAATTCAACTTGCAAAGCCCAGGTAAAACGGGACCACCTCTAATGTTTTCACGACTCAAGGCAAGAGTAAAGATGGACATCATAGACGGGATTTGGACTCTCAGACTCCTTGGAGTTTGTGGGGAGAGAGCAAATTAGCTAAGACGGCTAAGTCTTCATGCTCTATCACCCCACCTTTTGCAAATAACGACTGTGTAACAGCTGAGATCACTTAAAGTGCTGCATCTGCACATCACGAGGCACTCGCTCAGCCATGGATTCCTTTGTGTTGTGTGGATGTATAAGCTCCATGCACCAAAGTGGTGCATTACTGCTGTGTCACGGTTGCATGTGTTGGGTCAGCCACAGAGGAGGGAATACAGCGTATCTGCTGCTATGGCTGCTGCGCCAGCCCGGAGAGAACAAATTCATCTGAAGTTCCTATGGCTCCTTGAGTTTTCTTCCAGCTTGCATGCTTGTCTACCATGGGTGTGCACAGTACACGGTGAGACACAGTGAGACAGCGGGCGTCGTCAGCAGGACACGCTGCAGGCAGGGGAGCCTGAGGCGCCACGGGATGGACGAAGCTGTGGCCCCCAGATAGCATGTGCTACCACGTGGCTGCGATCCTCTCAATGTGGGCTCCGTGGAAGACTGGGAGGTGGTGGACAGGCCACCGGATAGCATTGAAAAGATGCTTTGGGTGGTGAGTTCCCGTTTGCCGAACAAGGCGGCACGGACTGCCGCTGGCATGGTGGGGTGGATTTTCTTGACTGCCTTGAAGACAAATATGGATGTACTCTCCGTGATGCTGTGCCAGTGCCCAACGTGCAGAGACGCTTGGAAGAACTAGGGCAATGTATACTGACATTAGAGCAAGAACCCCGCGGCCCTGAAGAACACAGCATCTCTGACAGTGAGGTGGTAAGTGAGGACGAGGATGAACATTATGAGACCGTGGGTCCCTGCTGGGCAGTGAGGCCTGTTGTGCAGCAGAAAGTGAAGCCTGAGCAGCCTGTGACCCAGGGGGCATCCTCAAGGGCCCCGCAGTGTGATTGAGTTCACTCAGGCAGTGTTGGTCGACTGGGGTAAGCAGTTTTGGCAAAACTCAAGGGGAAGCCTTGGCAGCTTGGCTCTTGCGACTCTGGGGCACAGGTGTGGGCTTGGCACATGTGGGAGTTTGGCAGGTCCTTACTGGGAGAAGTAGAGGGACAGAATGTGAGATGCCACTTTGTAAAGGCTGTTCTATGGTGTAGACAGTATATTGTAAAGGCTGTGTCCTCAGATTTTGAAAAGTGTAATCACGTGGGTGGACTGTGAATGCTGCAAAAGATACCCTCCTTGAATTGCACCCAGCACCTGTGGGACTTTTGCGGGTCCTTAATAAAAACCCTGCAGGGGTAGAGTTGCCCCTGCGGAGGCTTTCCTGCAATCTCACAGAGACAGATGGTGGACTGGACTTGGCCATGGAACATAAAGGCACTCCACATGCAGTGGGTGGCTCTTCTAACCCCGTGAGGGCAAGGACTGCAACACGAGTTCCAGGTGACACCTGGCGCCGGGTTTGGCTGTGCACTGAGGATGTAACTATTTGTTGTAGCTGCTACTGTTGTTGCAGCATCTGGGTTCACATGGAGGTGTTGGGCCCTCGGAGGATGCTGCAGAGGGCAGAATCTGCATAATGTGTGGGGCAAGAGATCCTGAAGGTGTAGAATATGGCGAGAGGGTAAATTAGCCAAGATGGTGTGGTCAGGCCCTATTGCCCCAGGTTTTGTAAATAATGACTATGTAACAGTCCTTGCGGTGATGTGAGATCACTTACAGCACTGTGCCTGCATGTCATGGGCTGCTTGCTTGGTCATGGGTTACTGTGTGCTGTATGGTTGTACGAGCACCACCCCCCAAAAGCTGTGGCATTACTCCTCATCATGCGCTGGCTCAGCCACGAGAGGAGAGAATACAGTGTGTCTGC
Organism: Neotragus moschatus; assembly: GCA_006410615.1. Lineage (NCBI taxonomy): Eukaryota > Metazoa > Chordata > Mammalia > Artiodactyla > Bovidae > Neotragus > Neotragus moschatus. The sequence goes on from SJYA01002315.1 coordinate 4,303, forward strand.
TGCTATGGCTGCTGCGCCAGCCAGGAGAGAATAAATGCACCTGCAGTTTCTGTGGTTCCTTGAGTTGTCTTCCAGCTTCCCTGCTTGCATCTTGTCTACCCTGGATTCAACAAACAGTGCACACAGTGAGATACAGTGAGACAATTGGTGTCACATGAAAGGATTTGTGAGCATCCTTGTGGATATGTCAAGGTCCATGCACACTCACACTGTGCCCCTCCTGGTCCCCCTGAAACCTGGGGAGTGGACACACTTGCCTACAGCCCCACCATGGGATGGAAGGCCCAGAGAAGAGAGCTGCAAGACTCTTAGAATCAGCCTTGAGGGGCTTCAGCCAGGGCTTCTGCAGTTCAGGACACCCTGAGCGTGGTTGGGAACAGGCCCACGGGCACTTCTCAAGGGTGGAGCTGGGGGCTCTGACATAGACCTGCGGGGCATACTGAGCACATGTCTGCCTTTCTTGAAGAAGTCTTCCTCCCAACGTTCCAACAACGCTGGATTCTCCACTCAAACTTTCACAACACCCTCAAGTTCTCTTTGGAGCATTTAAAATGATAATTAAGTAATCCATAGTTTAATGAATTATTGTTCAATTGATACTGCCAGTTACATTTATTTCTCTTCCTTGGTTCTTGTCTTGCTGCAACAAAAATTTGGGATGACAGACTAAAGGGTTTAAAACAACAGACAAGTTACAGCTCAGTTCAGCTCAAGCAGACAGATCATTTGTTAGACAGACACTCACAAAACATGGGAGTAGGCTGACCCCAAAGGAGCCATCTTCCTCCTTTACCCTCTCTTGGCTTCCCCCTTTTTATACTTCCAGTCTCCTACTTTTCATTATGCCTTGTGCAAAATAGTGCTTGTACTTATCACCAGTCAATGGAAGGGAGTGCAAATGGGCATATGCTCAAGGCCAGTTGACCATTGCAAGTTATATAACAGCCAGCTCTATTGTTTATGTCTTCCCATAATTCAGTCTGTGATAATCAGAGGTAGAATATTTATGAGTCCTTAATGGGCCCCTAGCTGCCTAAGTTACTTGGAGAAGCCCCTATGGTTAGTTTGTATTCATTGTGTGCCTAGGATGCACGTGCAGGAATTGGAATAGTCTCTGTGATTATTTTTGCAGCATATCCGAGAGCTCTCCTCGGATCAGCTTGCAATGTTTTCAGCGAGGCCACCTCTCTCTTCTCAAGCCTAATCTCCTACCTAACAGTACTATCAGGCCTAACCTCCTTACTAAAAACTCTTTTTCACAGAGTTAGAACCGAATCTGTTTTTGTTCCCCTTTGTCTTGACGTTGCGTGAAACAGTCTGGCCCATGAACGATGTTCAGTGTGTTTGTTGAATAGACAGATGAGAGGAAGGTTCAAGGAAACATCTAGAAAGAGTGCAGCTCTTGCAAAAAGTGTTAATGCAGACCCTGTTTCACCCTTTCTTGAATATCTCTATCACCATCAACAGACTTACACAATAAAAGCTAAAGTATTACAAAAGATTTTCCAGCACTTATGTTACAAAGATAAAGTTCTCGTTGAAGCCAGTAGGGATGAGGGGTTTAGATATGATTGCCAGATCACAGGGCCACATGAATACACACAGTGTAAATCCTTCAGCCTAATGCAAGTGTTGCACTATACACAGCTTTTTCTTTCTGGAAATTTATAAATTTAGCATTTAAAAAATCAAATGAAGTAAAAATGAATAAAATATACCCTTCACAAGGTTGCATGCGATTCTACTTAAAGATCTTCATAAAATCTTGTGGGAAAAAGGACTTTTTTGAAAGAAAAACAATTCTGGGTGGTGCTTGAAAATTCAGAAGGCAGCTAGAAGCTTTGCCAATGACAACTGTAAGTAATAACATGGTATTAAATTTTATTTTACATTTTTAAGACTGGATTTTTAAAAAACCAGCGGGTATTTAGAATTATATTTCTAACAGACATTCTGAAAAAAAAATTGTAGTTTTATTTATCTTGGTTGGCATGAAAACCTCGATCTTCAAGGGTAAGGATTTGATTCTTTGAGGGATGGGATCCTTATGGGCAAAAGGCCTGGGTGCCACAGATTTGCATTTTAGCCCTTTCCAGAGGTTTTCTTCTCTTTTACTATCTTTTCAATTAGTGGGCAAAAATAATCTTCTAAATTTGAAAAGCTGTTTCCACTTGAAGTTTCTTCTCTAATTTTGAATGAATGAGCAGGGACAATATTAGAGATTCATCACTTTTTCTCCAAAACAACAGTGAGAGATGATAAGGCCACCTCAGTCCCAAAGCCACTTTGGACAATGACCATCATTTCTCTATGAAAACTCTATTCTCAGCTACTGAAATCAGTCCTCTTTCATTAGAACCTGCTTAGTTTCCCAGGGGTTTAACAAACCTTTGCCCTGTATTCCCTTTGGGAAAGAGCAGGCAGCAAACATTCGTATTCTTAAAACCAGTCCTATCAATACCCAGTGGAGCAGGAACAGTTGCTCACTTGTCATCCCTCCTATGGCCCAAGAAGCCTTGGCATAATTGACACTTTTGGCTAGATTACCCTCTTGTAAGTTTTCTCCTTTGGCTCCTGCTTTAAAAAAAAAAATCATATGTATAAAATTTATACATAACACAAAATATACCATCATAATAATTTTTAAATTAATTAATTTTCAATTGGAGGGTAATTGCTTTACAATATTGTGTTGATTTCTGTCATTACATCAACATGAATCAGCTCTAAGTATACATTTGTCCCCTCCCTCTTGAGCCTTCCTGCATCCTCCCACCCCATTCCATGCCTCTAGATTGTCATGAAATTAAAAGACACTTGTTCCTTGCAAGAAAAGCTATGAAAAACCTAGCAGCATATTAAAAAGCAGAGATATCACTTGGCTGACAAAGCTGTGGGTGATAGTCAAAGCTTTTTGTAGTCAAAGCTGTGGTTTTTCCAGTAGTCATGTACGGATGTGAGATCCTCACAATAAAAAAGGCTGAGCGCAAAAAATCGATGCCTTCAAACTGTGGTGTTGGAGAAGACTCTTGAGAGTCCCTCAGACTGCAAGGAGAGCAAACCAGTCAATCCTAAAGGAAATCAACCCTGAATATTCACTGGACAGACTAATGCTGAAGCTGAAACTCCAACACATCTGATGCAAAAAGCTGACTCATTAGAAAAGGCCCTGGTGCTGGAAAAGATTGAGCGTAGGAGGAGGAGACAACAGAGGATGAGATGGTTGGCTGGCTTCACTGACTCAATGGACATGAGTTTGAGCACGCTCTGGGAGATAATGAAGGACCAGGAAGTCTGGCATGCTGCAGTCCATGGGGTTGGAAAGAGTCAAACAGAACTGAGCGCCTGAACAACAATAACATATATTTTACATATGGTAATGCGTACTCAATGCATACTCAATTTGTAATCAAGCGAAGAGTTCGATGGTATTAAATATATTCACCTTGTTGGGTGGAGAGTGGTCATCCGTCTTCAGAACTTGTCACCTTCTCAAACTAAAGCCTCATTTCCATTAAACACTGACTCCCCATTCTCCTCTCCCCACAGTCCCTGGCAACCAATTGCCTTTATTTTCTTAAAAGCTAAAGGTACTCCAAACCTCGAGTTGAAGGCAAAGTGAGATGGTGTGTGAGTGTGTGTAGTGAATCATGGGTGCTGGGTGTTTTCCTTTCCAGGCACGACATCAGTGGGGCTCAGGAGATGAGGCGGTGCTATTACATCACCAGCTTCCACCCTGCCCGTGCCATTTGTGGACTTTGCAAAGTGAAGCAGGATGTACAAAGTTCTCCCCCCTCAATTTCCTCATCTAGGATTCTTGTGAAGATTAAATGAGTTAATAAAGACAAAGCACTAGGACTTCTCCATAGTCCCTCAAGAGCAAACTGCACAATGATGAGACCCAGAGCAGTTTCTGCTAGTTGGCCTAAAATCTCGAGGCAGCTCTGTTTGTTGAGGTAGAAATGCTAAAGGTTTAATCTCACTGTCCTGTCCGTATTACAATCTATCTCTAACTTGGAGCACAATAAATTAGCTACGTGAATCTGGATTTTGTTTCCACACTTCAGGACCCGAAGGCAGAATCAACAGCAGACTTGGCAAGTGATTCAGATGTGGGTCGTGTGCACAGATGTGCTCACTACCATTCTCAGCCAAGAGACCCTGTGCTCTTGAATCACAAGATGCTTCTGTGGTCCTGCAGGTGCTAAAATGTGAACTCCAAACCTCACTTCCTAGTTTCAGTCCCAGCAGTCAGTTCCTCTTCTCCACGTTCTAAATATTGTTTTCTCCTCTACCACATAATTTAAATAACATAGAGCCAAACAGATTTTAAATTGGTGATTATTATCTAATGTCAGATTTCACAGATCTGAATGCTGCCCCCACTATACTTAACTGCTTATGTAACCTTAGGGAAGTCCTTAGCCTCAGTTTCTTCATCTGTAAAATGGGAATAATCATGCTTCCTGCCTCACGATAAATGGGAGAAATGATGAGCTTTCAAATCTGAAGCACTTGGCGTGCAAATCCTGCCTTTCTCCTTAGGAATGAAGAAGCCTCAGCAGGCTAGACAGGAGTCAGATGAGGTCAGAAAGAAATCAAAGTTTCTCAAGGAAGTGTCTGTGGATGAATTAGAATGATTTGACATATTTGTTATGTGAACCAAATTGAGTACTAATCTAGAAGAGGTCTTCTAGAAACTGTTCATTTTGTGATAACCAAGCTAATGATACTGTAGACATTTTCTCATTCAAATCTTCATATAGTCCACTTAAGATAAGGTATTAGTATCTCCATTTTGCAGATGAGGAAACTAAGGCAGAAGGAGGCTAATTAACTTGCCAAAAGTCACAGAACAATAAATGTTAAGACAAAATCCAGTTTGGTCTTGTTCTCATCCAGTATGTGACAAAATGTTACCTGGTGAGACCTGGTGATTCAGTAATGATACATGATAATCATCACATTACACAGTGCTCTGCTCTGCTAAAATCCAAATCCTAAGACTTATCTTATCTTTTAAAGGAAATCTATTCATTGAGTACTTGTGAGTTTTACTTTTTAACCTAGAGCATAAAATTAATGGTAGTATTTGTTGTCAAGTTCAGTTCAGTAGCTCAGTTGTGTTCGACTCTTTGTGACCCCATGAATCGCAGCATGCCAGGACTCCCTGTCCGTCACCAACTCCTGGAGTTCACTCAGACTCACGTCCATTGAGTCAGTGATGCCATCCAGCCATCTCATCCTCTGTCGTCCCCTTCTCCTCCTGCCCCCAATCCCTCCCAGCATCAGAGTCTTTCCAGTGAGTTAACTCTTTGCATGAGGTGGCCAAAGTACTGGAGTTTCAGCTTTAGCATCATTCCTTCCAAAGAAATCCCAGGGCTGATCTCCTGTAGAATGGACTGGTTGGATCTCCTTGCAGTCCAAGGGACTCTCAAGGGTCTTCTAATATGTGAATGATATAGCATTATTTTTTCATATTGGAATTTGGTGATGATACAGTTGCTCTTTGCAAGTGTTTAGCTTGATTTCTGCTTACTGCTCAGGCTCAAAAGATGTGACCAAAACCTATACCTAAACCTATACCTATCCAAAACCTAACCATTGTTGGATAGATCTTCACATTTTGAATAAGTTGAACTGGTTAAATTTGAAAAGTCCATTTTGAGATGGGCATGTAACCAAACTGATGTGACGGACATGAGTTTGAGCAAGCTCCGGGAGCTGGTGATGGACAGGGAAGCCTGGCGTACTACAGTCCATGAGGTCACAAAGACTCAGACAGGACTGAGCGACTGAACTGAACTGAGGAAAAAAAACAACAAAGTGTTGCTTCCAATTCTTGACATGTTTTCAGTGCAGAAATCTGTTCTAAAGAAAAGTAGAGGGCGGGGTGAGAGAAACTTTGAGAACTGCACAATATACAACCCACGTCATTTGCTCTTCCAAATCGCTGCTCCTTGCCAGTGTCGATGAACTGCTTTAAGTGGTTTAGCATGTTTAGTTGGCTGTGTCTATGCCTGCAATAAACAATGCCGCCAGCTTTTTCTTTACACGTGATGATAATAGGTGCTGTGTAACAACCCTGTATAATTCTTAATGAGGAAACAATGAAATTTACCTTGCAGAGGTATCAAAAAACAAAGATTTTTTTCTAGTGTCTGGATCCATGACTAACTTCCCAATTGCTGCATAAGAATTTTATATATAAAATGTCTTAAATTCCACTCCCACACGCCAGACAGATATTTTAAAACCTGTTCTTGTCTTGTCTGGAATGACATCAAAGTACTTAATTCTTTCACCCTTTCAGGACAATGTCAGCTGAGATTCAGAAATTAATCAAGTGCTCAAAGTCTGAAAAAAATGTGAGCTGTTGAATTAAGACAAGATGTGTGTAATGAATGCTAAGGGGATGAGGTGCTATATGTATTAATAGTAACTCATTAAAATGTTATGTACCAAGGTATTTACATGAATTTTCATTGGAATATCTAGCTAGTCGTATCGGAGAAGGCAATGGCACCCCACTCCAGTACTCTTGCCTGGAAAATCCCATGAATGGAGGAGCCTGGTAGGCTGCAGTCCATGGGGTTGCTAAGAGTCGGACACAACTGAGCAACTTCACCTTCACTTTCCACTTTCATGCACTGGAGGAGGAAATGGCAACCGACTCCAGTATTCTTGTCTGGAGAATCCCAGGGACGGGGGAGCCTGGTGGGCTGCCGTCTCTGGGGTCGCACAGAGTCGGACACGACTGAAGTGACTTAGCAGCTTAGCAGCAGCTGGTTGTATAATATACAAAGAAGTCTTAAGAATAACAGGCAGTACATTGTGCAAGAGTTTGTCAGAAGAAACCTCAGGTGGGTTGGGAAGCACAAGGCAAACTTATTTTTCAAATTATGAAATCTAGTATCAAAGGGCTTGTTTTAATTTTGCAGCTTTTTAAAAAGAAACAGTACACGGAAAATGCCAATACACGTTACATTTCGGTTATCTTAAAAACAGATTTTTTTTTTTCAGGAAAAAAATTGCAAAAGTTAATTTACTGTGTGAGAATTTTGGGTTTTTAATGTTGATAAAAAAGTGAAGGAATTTTTAATAAGTACGTTTGGAATGCCAAGTTCATGGTGTCCTTCCAAACTGAATAAATCAAGAAGAATGCTCTTTACCAAAAAAAGGGATGGTCTTTCAGAAGAGAGGGTAATCAATCTAGATTCTTTTGACTTGGCATAAATATCAAAGTTCTTGTGGTCATTCATACAAGAGAAGTCCATTTCCTGTCTCTTATACACATCTTACTTAACTGCTCATTACAGAAATCCCGCCTCATCAGCCGGTGAAGATTATAACTGGTGAAGACTATAACTTTATAATAATCTCAGCAGAGATCAACCACACAATTCACTCAACCATTTCCCTAGTAATAAGCATTCAGATTTCCTCTGCTAGTTTTGCCACTAAAACCTGTGGGAGTAGAATCACTGGTATGTAGGTTTTAATTTGAACACATGCTTTCAGATTACTTTCTGAAAAGTTTGTGAAAGTTAACATTTCTGTAAGCAATGTATGAGAGTTCCCTACAACATGGGGGACTGTTGAGCATTATTATGCTTTTGGTCATATTCCATTTATTGGAGAAAATAGTCATATTTCAGAATTGCTTTCATTGGCATTTCTCTCACGTTCCATGGTGGTTCATCATACTTCCATCTATCTTTGGCCATTTTGATTTGCTCTGTAAATTTTCTAGGATTATCTTTGGCTCATTTTTCTACTGGACTATCAGCCTTTTTTGTTATCTATTTTTAAAGCTTTTAGTATGTGAAAAATAAACTTTTAAAATTATGTGTATTACAAGTAATTGTTTTTGAGTCTATCATTTATTAATTGCTGAAGATATATTTTGTTCATATATGAATTTTAAATGTGTATGTAGTAAATGTTTATTGTCTATGTTTTTTATCTTGTTTTTAACAAACTTTCAAATATCTAGGTTGTATTATATTATCTCCTAAATTNGAGGAATTTGAGGGGAGCCATCTATTTTTGCCAGTGGTTTAGCTAAAATGAAAACTAATAAGTTTTTGGCCCAGTGCCTTTTCTCAAAATTCCGGGAAGCACAGACCTCTGCTGTTCAGTATTGAGTGCACCTTCCAGATTCTCAGCTGGGAACATGCAAACTCTGCCTTTCTCTGGCCTTGGGCAATGGAACCCTTGGCCTGGAATCAGGGCCTCAGGTTTTCCCAGCAGCACCAAAGCCCTCCACAGGTCAGTAACTTCAGAAGCTAACCTCTTTTTCCAAACCACAATATGGAAGACACTGTTCATTATGTGGCAAATGCATCTCTTCAGGCCTTTGCTTCATTGATTGAGGCAGTTATTTGTTTTCTTCCAAATTTTTTATTTTGAAGATGTCTAAATTATGTAGAAGATACAGACTATTAAAATAAAGAGATGCATATACCTTACATCTAGATTTATTAATTATTCACACTTTTTTATTTATTTGTGTATTTTTACTGAATTATTTGCAAGTAAGGAGCAGACCCTGGTGGTTTGGATGGTAAAGAGTCTGCCTGAAATGCAGGAGACCTGGGTGTGATCTCTAAGCCAGGAAGATCTTCTGGAGAAGGGAATGGCTACCCACTCCAGTATTCCTGCCAGGAGAACTCCATGGACAGAGGAGCGTGGTGGGCTGTAGTCCATGGGGTAGCAGGGAGTCGGACGGGACTGAAAAACTAACACACAAGGAGCAGACGCTATGCCACTTCACATCTGTGGACCTTGTTATGCATTTCCTAAGCATTAGGACGTAACCACAGCACCACTATCGTATATCTCCACATTAATCATAAGTTTATATCATTGAATATGAAGTCCACATTAAAATTCCCCCAATTATCTTCCAAATGTCTTTTATTGTATTTATTAAATTACTGATATAAAACTCAATGCTTGATGTGCTGCACTTGGCTGCATTTTCAGCCTCTCTTAATCTAGAGCAGGTCCCTCACATTGCTGTTTCTTTCTTTTCGTGACGGTGACTTTTCTGAGGATTCCAGGCTAGTCTTCTCATGGCATCTTCAACCTTGTGAGTTCACCTGAATGATTTTGCATTGTTCGATTCAAATGCTTTGGCAAGAGCATTGTGTCGGGGTTGTGGATTTCTTAACGCTTTACAGCAGGAAGTACATCCACTGCCAGTGGTCCTAAGTTTGATCGCGTGGTTAAAGTAGTGACCAGAGTACTCTCTTCATAGTGAGGTATGTTTACCCCTTCAGGATCAGTAAACAATCTATGGGGAAGGAAATGGCAACCCACTCCAGTGTTCTTGCCTGGAGAATCCCAGGGACTGGGGAGCCTGGTGGGCTGCCATCCATGGGGTCGCACAGAGTCGGACACGACTGAAGCGACTTAGCAGCAAGCAATCTACGAGGATTGTTGACTTGACTATGAATGATGTGTTTGCTCCATTTCATCTTATATTGTCTTGTTCTATCAATAATTCTTGCCTGTTATAATTATTACTTGGTGATTGCCAAATGGTAACTTTTCCAATTCTATTATTCCTTCTTCCTATGTGGGCTGGTTATACTTCTACAAAANAGCAATCTACGAGGATTGTTGACTTGACTATGAATGATGTGTTTGCTCCATTTCATCTTATATTGTCTTGTTCTATCAATAATTCTTGCCTGTTATAATTATTACTTGGTGATTGCCAAATGGTAACTTTTCCAATTCTATTATTCCTTCTTCCTATGTGGGCTGGTTATACTTCTACAAAAAGGAGATTTTCTTATTTCTCAATCTTGCTCCTTCTCATTAAAACATTCAGCTAATTATAATTCGTTGCTGTCACTGTTCTTTTTGACATTCAGATGTTCCAAATTTGGTTAATAGAAGTTAATTCAAGAAGGCTCCCATGTTTCTTTGATTTGATGCCATTAGTATCTGAACATTTTGTTGTTTCTTAATCTACACTGTCCCTTGTATTTTCCTTGCCTCAGACCCTGAATTAGCTGTTACTATGAAAATCACTATATAATG